>OY987185.1:16933490-17128490 GCA_963920625.1 Dinocampus coccinellae
TATATATATAAATGACTTTAACTGTATAACCTCAACGAGATTGGGTATAACAGAATAGTAAAGTTGGAGAGATAGAGATAGAGATTGGTAAGTGAGTGAGTTGCGAGATCACTTCTATGCGGTAGCACAACCAGCATCACATAAGCACTACTAAATGTATATATATATATATATATATATATATGTGCGTGTGTGTGTGTGTATACATATATGAAAAGACAAGTTAAGTCAGGTATGGCTCGAGGCTATGGTATGATAGACAAGGTCAGCCTCTCCCATGTGTGACCCATACATATATATATATATTTATACAGAGGTTTTATGAATATATATATATATATATATATGTAACGTTTGTATATAAATGTTTTCTACTACTACATTGGTAGCTAAAGATTGGACTTGGTCTTGACTCATTGCTCTGATGTGTATTATTGCCGGTTGGTACTGGTGCTGTTGCTGTTACTGTTGACCACAGTCACCAAGTCTATATATTTATTTTTTTTTTTTTCATTTATTTATCAAAGTATTTAGGTATTTATAAATATTATTTATGATTGAACGTGTGTGAATAAGTTCAATTTTGATATAAATTGTCGTGTTTCACTGATTGAGTAAAATTATAATAAAATGATATGAATTAATTTATAATGTTCATAGACAAATGTGTGAATATTTATAATTTACAATATTTATCATAATTTTATTATTGCAAGTTTATATATATATATATATATATTGATTGATTGAAAAGATGAAATAAAAATAAAGATAAATATTGATATATAATAATTATTTATAATTTTTTTTCATGTTTGTTTCAGATATTTGGTAGTAAAGCTGATCTGCAATTGCATACGCAAATACACATGCGTGAAGCAAAACCATATAAATGTACGCAATGTTCAAAGGCATTTGCGAATTCATCGTATCTATCGCAACATACGCGTATACACTTAGGAATAAAGCCGTACAGATGCGAGATATGCCAACGGAAGTTCACCCAACTAAGTCACCTGCAGCAACACATCCGCACCCACACGGGTGACAAGCCGTATAAATGTCGTCATCCAGGTTGCACAAAGGCCTTTAGTCAACTGAGCAATCTTCAAAGTCACTCGCGTTGCCATCAGACAGATAAGCCGTACAAGTGCAATTCGTGCTACAAGTGTTTCTCAGATGAGCCAAGTTTACTTGAGCACATACCAAAACACAAAGAATCTAAACATTTAAAAACACATATATGTCAATATTGCGGTAAAAGTTATACCCAAGAGACATATTTGGCTAAACATATGCAAAAACATGCTGAAAGAACGGATAAAAGACCGCCAATTATTGGTACAGGTTTGAGGCCGTCAATTCATTCAATGGCTCATCATCAAGAGCATCATTATTGGCCAAAAGTCAGTCCTGATTCAGTAATTAGTGAATTACATGACAGATTACCGCATCATCATGCGGTAGCAGCTGCAGCCGCTGCAGAATATCATCAAAATCCAAATGCAGATATGCTATTACCACCTCATGGAGGCGGTGGAGGAGGAGGAGGAGGTGGTGGTGGAGGCGGAGGTGGCGGTGGTGGTGGTGGTCATCGGGAGTCAACTATTGAAAATGATTCGAGGCAACAAACACCCCAACCACCACCCGGTTCAAATCATCATCCAAATAGCAGTTCAGCCTTCACACCTATTTCATCAATTTCAATAAATTCCATATCGTCAATGCAACATCCATTGAATCCATTAAATCATTTACATTATCCAACGAGTCATCATCCAGCATCACGACCATATTTATATGAAGCATTTAATTCACAAAAATCATCACCAACGTCCACAGGCGGTGGTATAACACCTGGTGGTGCAACAGCCAATCAGAATTCAACAACATTTCCAAATCAATTTATTAGTTTGACGCAAATAAGAAATTATGCTCATCAACCGAATCTTGGTAATCTTGGTAATTTAAGTAATTTAAGCAATCTCGGGAATTTAAGTGCATCCATGGAGGGACACGCGCTTTTAGGTGGTCTCAAAGACAAACAGTAAATTTAAATGACAAATATTGCGAAAAAGAAAAAAAAAAAAACAAAACAAAAACAAAAAACAATTTATTTAAATAATTAATTTACAAAAGAAAGTGAAATAAAAAAGAAGAAAAATATAATAATGAGGAAAAAAAAATCTTGTAATGACAATGAGTCTGTTATATTATTATTATTATTATTATTATTATTATTATTGATTAATTGATTGATATTTTTCTTCTTTTTTTGTTTGTTTTTTTTTTTAATTTAGTAAATTAATAAAAAATGGAATTACGTTTTTTCTTTTGTGGGTGTATGAGAGAGTGCGTGGCTGAACAGATCAAATTTAATTCTCCCAACGTAAATATAAAATAATTATAGAATGCGATTTATGAGAAGAAAAGCGAAAAAAAATCCTCTCTCTTCTTTTTTTTTTGTTTATTTATTTCTTTTGTTTTTTTTTTCCTCGATTATTCCTGTTTTTTTTTTTTTTTTTAACTCATAGAGAATACTTGGAATATGCTCCCGTCAAGCATCGTGTTAATTTTTTTTTTTTCTGTTTTTAATTTATTTCCAAGTCCATGTCGCGAGATAACTGTTTTCAACAGATGAATGTTTTACTTCAATTTTATTTTTCCCTGTATGCGGATATACACACACACACACATGCACACATGCACATACACATACACATATACTCACTGACACACTCCCGCTACTTTTGTTTTTCTTTTTAAACATTATTAATATTTCAAACTTGTTTTTCATTCGATATTTTTTATTTTTCCCGCAAATGTTTTATAATTTTAAAGGAAAGTGTTTTTTCTATTTTCTTTTCATTTCGTTTTTTTTTTTTTTTTTTTTCCTTCTTTTTTTGTGAATTGTAAATGTGTTGATCACATTTTTCATACTCGTGCGAATGAGTAACCATGATGATAAATAATTTAAAAAAAACTATCGATGAAAAGTAATGGAAAAAAAAATAAATTTAATAATTTATTCATTATCATTACTTTTTTTTTTTTTTTTTTTTTTTTTTGTCTTTAATTTTCGGTGCTTCTCAATTTTGTTTAAATATTTTTGCATGACATATTCACACACATACACAGAGACAGATATACGTTCACATAAATACATTATCCAAGCATAAATGAATGAGAAGTTTGAAGAAGAATAAAATACAAGAACTCGTACAATAGAAATATTAAAAATAGTACAAGAATAAAGAGGAAAATAATGAGAAAAGAAAAAAGAAAAAATTAAAAAAATATATTACACCCACACACATAAAATAATAAAAAAAAAAACATATACATACACATACACACATTCATACAAATGACACAGAAAAAAATAATAGAATACGTACACTTTATTGAGACACAAATCGCAAGAATTTTTTGTTGTACGAGAATACGCTCCAAAACCACAAAAATATCAGAGAAAATAAGCGAGTGAAAGAATGAAAGAAAAGAAAGGAAAGGAAAAAAAAAAAGAAAAATGTCAAGAGTAATAATTAAGGAGTGGGGGAGAAGGAAGAGAGAGGATGAGTAAATATTTTATGAGAAAATATAGACAAAATGAATTGTGATGATGCCACGCGAATATGAAGAATGTAAATGAGGGTGAAAAAAAAAAAAACACAAATAAAAATGATACAAAAATTATTGAAATATTGAGAGAAAAAAAAAAAAAAAAAAAAAAAAGAAAGAAAGAAATGCATCAATTACATATGATGACAATGATAATGTTTATATGTAAGCGTGAAAGAGAACGAATGATAAAAAAATTAATTCAACAAAAAATTATTATTATAATAATAATAATGAAAAAAAGTTTGAAAAAAAAAAAAGTTGTGTGGTATGGAAAGAAAAAAAAAAAAACCTCCTGTACATAGCTATTATATATAAATAAAAATCTATATATAAATAAAATATATTATTATTAATTATTAATATTATTAATTGTATTAATTAAATATTTGGTAGGTGTGTAAGATAAATTTAAATTGATTAATAAAAGAATAAAAACAAACGAAAAAAAAAAAAAAAAAAACAAACAAACAAAAAAAATAACAAAAAAAAAAAATTTAATAAATAATTATATAATTTAATAATAGGACACAAATTTGTGACAAAATGACAACAAAATATATACAAACCAACAAAAACACAATAACATCTACATTAAATACACAAAAAATAAATATATAAATAAATAAATAGACTTTTAAAAGTACACGAGACAAAAATAAGAATAACAAACAAACAAAACTATGAACAAAGTGAAATAGAAAATAAAAATTATTCTATACATGTACCTTGTCTGTGGGGGTGGAGGTAAAAAAAAGAAAAAATAAACGTGTGGGTGGAAGAGAGAGAAAAAAAAAATGAGACGGATAAACTGACGCTGTCCAAACAACTTTCTTAATGTTCCTTTTTTTATTATTACTTTATTATTATTACTATTAAAATTATTATTATTATTATTATTATTATTGTCATTATTATTAATAATATTATTTCTATTATTATATCACTTTTATGGTTTTATTTTATTATTATTTTTTTCTTCTTCGTCAATCTGACGACAGTAAAAAGGAGTTTAACATTGATATAGACAAGAAATAATTATCGAAATCAGTCCCAAATGCAATTTTATGAGGAAAAAAATTAGGAAAAAAAATATATATATATATAATATGATGCATAAAATATTCAGGAGAAACATTTATATATAAATGTACGCGTTGGCGATTTTTATTCACTTGTTATTATTATTTTTCTCTTTTCTTATCAGTAATTCAGAGTGATGTAAAATGTGTATTTATATTACAATATACAAATTGAATAATTTTTTTTATTGGAAAAAAAAAAAAAAAAATTTTTTTTTTTCTTTTTTAAATGTAACGCACAACAACAACAAAAAAATCGTCAACGGTATTTTTATATGTCAAATGGTTATTTAAATATTTCGTATGTGATTAAACGTTGGTTCAAACAGATAAAAAACAAAAAAAAAAAAAAAGAAAAATAATAAAATTGAAAATATGGGAAATGGCGAGATTGTATGTAAAAAAAAATTAAATGAAAAAACTAAAAAGTAATAATGATAAATGAAAAAAGGGGGGAAAAATATGACGATGAAGGTGGAGTAGAGAAAAAAGAAGAGGAAAATTGAGTGATAATGTTATGCAAGTGAGCGAATCTCTGTGTGTGTGTGTGTGGATGTGTGTGTGGATGAGTGAGCGTCATCGAGGTGAATAAACAAAATTTGTTGATTAACAATAGGAGAAAAAAACGAACAGTGATGAAATTTGCAGAAAAAAATATGAACAAATAAATTTATAATTAAATAATTTCGTATTTTTTTTTCTTCTCATACTAAAGATAATAAAGAATAGAGAACGAAAAAAAAAAAAAAAATGAAGAAAAAAAAATGCATTACACATGTAGATAATTTTCTTGTTACGGCGCGGGCTCACTATTGCGTCAAGGGTGCAAATATGCACATGTGAAACATAAAAATAAATATATATGTGTATATGTATACATATATCCTTATATATAAATGTACTACCGATCCTTTGCACAGAAAAATTTCATACATAATTTTCATCGTATATTTTATTACTTGAAATAAATGAATAAATAAATAAATAAAGATGAAGTAATTTTTTTAGGAGTCAAAGTGGAAATAAATAAGTTTTAACAATAAAAGAATAAAAGGATCGGGTGGGTTTTTGAGAACCCATCAATTATTTGAGCTCGCGCCTCCACTGTGCTCAAGTTGTTTACTATTAATTTTGTTATTAAGAAATAAATAAACAAAAAATAAATAAATAAATAGATAAATAAATAAATGAATAAATGAATAAATGAATGAATAAAGAAAAATAATTAAATAAAATAAAACAATGTAATGTAATATTCTCTACCATTATTATCAAATTGTTGTATAATCGCGTCATACAAAAGAAATAGATAAACAAATATTTACACCGATACACAACTCGGTATTTTTTTTTATTTTTTTTTTTTTCTCCTTTTAGACATTCATTTTTTTTTCTTTCCATGGGTTTTTTTTTGATGCGTCTGAGTACCCGCGATTTATTTTATCCCGCAATATGCACGTGAGAATTCAATTGATGAACAGTAAAAAAGCAAAACCGACACGCACTTAATATCAAAAAATAAACGGACACATGTGAAATAAGCGGTTGAATAAATGATTTTGTGTGAAAGTCCAAACGTACGCACAGACGAAAAGAAAAAAAAAAAAAATAGAATTCAAATGAAAGAAACAAAAAAAAATGGTTTGATGAAATATGAATAATTGAATAAATAAACAAAAAAAAAATACATCAAACAGGTAGAAATGACTAAATGAAAATTAACAAAAATGAAATTGTGTGATGAATGAAATAGAGAACGGAAGCGGATATATATATATATACATAGAAATAAAAAAAAAAATGAAAAAATGAAATATCGATGTAAATGAAATTGTATTAACGGCAAACAAGAGGGACCTCGCGCTTCAATTGTGATTCAATTATTAATTTTGTTTTTCTCTGTCTATATTATTTAATTTTCAATGATTTATCACTATTATATATACTTATTATTTCATTTAATAAACTATCCCGTCGAAGAAAAAAAAAAAAACAATAAAAAAGATGACATCCGCAATCAACAGATCGAAGAGGAAAAAAAATGAAAATTACGAATTTATTTTTTTTTTCATTTAATTCTCCTTTTCTTGTGTATATTTAAATAATTTAAGAGAAGGAAAAAAAAAAAAAAAATAGTTAGGAATATTTTTAGAAACGCGACAATTTCATCAACAACCAAAATTCATTTGTTTGTTCATTGAAATTTTTTTCATTTTTTTTTTTTGTTTCTATATATTTTTAAAAATAACTATTAATTTTTTTTTTTTGTCTTCAAATGAATATGAAAAAAAAAAATTTGTTGATGGACCAATAATTAAAAATTTCGCAATATATATAAATAATTATGAATATATAAATACATTAAATAAAAAAAAAAAATTAAAAAAATGGTTAATTATGTTGTTTCACAATGAAAAAAAAAAAAAAAAAAAAAAAAAAAAAGAATAATAACAATTACAATCACTGTTTTTTTTTTTCTCATTTTCAATGAGTTTTCTTCCCTCTATCCCGCACATAGTAATTTTTATGTGAATAAATTATTATCAATTATACAAATGGCTTCCAGCAATTGTCAAAGATGCCGTCCAAAGAAAAATAATTAAACCGAAAAAAAAAAATCAAGCACACGTGTTGAATGAAAAAAAAGATTTTTATTTCCATTACATTCATAAATTGTTATCGTGAAAAAATTTATTTTCGTCAATTTCAATTTTTTTCATATTTTATTTCAATATTATTTATTTATTTATTTAATTTACATATGGGGACAATGTCAGTTGATGGTGAATTAATTTCAATATTATTATTCTCCTGATTTTCTTTCACTCTTATAATTATTAGGTGGAAAAAAAAGAAAAAATAATAAAAAAAAAAATAAAAAAAACAAACAAAATCAATCAAGCGAGCGGAAAATTGTGAATAAATTCTAGTGCATAATATAATAATGACATGTGAGCGAGAAATGAAAAAGCGACAATTGAGGAAACGAGAGTAAAATTTTAAAAATTAATTAATTTAAATAATAAAATTTTAAAAAAATTAATAAATAAACAATTATATGAGCAATGTGAAAAAAAAAACTATTGCGTGGTACGAACAGAACTGTGATATTTAACTCTATAAAAAATAAGAAAAATTACTAATAATAATAATAATAATAATAATAATAATAAAATGGGGGTGAAAGGTGAAGATAAAAAACACAAAAAACAAATTTAATAATTGAAAAAAATTACCTTTGAAACACTATAAATAAAGAACATAACAAAATAGAAATGATTTTCTAATTAATTGATTGTAAATTTGAGTGTTTTTTATTATTATTATTTGTTTTTTTTCAAAATGCAATTTGCATCATTGAAACTTGTAAAAAGTCTCAAGTAAAATAAAATTCACTAAATTTTATAGAAATAAATCAAATGAAATAAATATAAATAATTCATTAAATTAATAATAAAAAATTTTTTTCATGTAAAATTATTAATGAAGTAGTTAACTTGCATTTAACGGTCGTGTATTCAGATCATTTTGATCATTGTAAAATATATATTTGGACAAATAAATATTCTATATACACATATGTTTATAAAATAATTAATGAAACAAAAAAAAAAAATTATAATAAAAATAAATAAATGAAATAATAATAATAAATTATAATAGTTATAATAAAAAGAGAATTAAAGAAAGAAAATGATTAATTCCATATACAATATATTATACTGATTACTTTTCAACGACAAATAAAAAAAAAACAAAGAAACAAAACGAAAATAAAGTAAAATAATAAATAGATAATTATTATCTGTGAGAAAAGAAAATTAATATAAAATGATGACGCAAGTAGAACAATTTTATGATTACAAGATTACAAACGTGACACGAAACGAAACAAAAAAAAAAATAAATAAATAAAACAATATAATAATAATAATAATAGTAATAATAATAATAATAATAATTCACCAATTTATCTCTGTATACTCGATAAGGAAAATAGAATACCAACTCATGTGATTTTTTTGGTTTTCGCGTATATCCTCTTATCCTTTGCCTCTTCCTTCTCTCCCTTTCCTTTCTCACTTATTCTCTCTCACTCGATCATTCGCACACTTCATCTCATTCCAAAAATAAAATTACTATCAACAAACCCATTCCCCTCTCATCGTAACAATTGCCACGAAAAATAAATAATAATAATAATAATAACGATGATAAATGAATAGATAAATAAAAAATAATAATAATAAAATGGTAATGCAGAAAAAAAAAATATATATATATATATATATATTTGAAATATAACGATATACCATTTTTACTTTTTCAATAAATTACGTATGAATTACGAAAAGTGAGGAAAAATAAAAAAAACAGAACAGAATAAAAAAACCAACCACCACCACCACGGGCAAAAATTGTGTGATAAAAGAGAAAAAAAAAAAAAAGTTTTTTTGTTTCCAATTTTAAATCGTCCTATTCAAACAAAAAAAAATTTGGAAAGAAAATGAAATAACAATTATTTTATGATATAATTTTTTTTACATACATCCTTCATATATATATATATATATATTTTTCCGTATAGAATGAAGAAGAAATCGATTGCCCGTCGTCCAATACAACATCTATGGTTATAGATTTATTCTAGATGTATTTACATAAAAAAGAAAAGAAAACGAGGGGAGACCTCGAATATACAAGAGTGAGTGTATGTGTGTGTAAGAGCGAGAGAAAGAGAGAGAGAGAGAGAGAAAAAGAAAGAAGGGAAAAAAATCGAGAGAGGTGGAAAAATATTAACACACACACACACACAAAGGCGCGTGTCAGGAAAAAAAAAAAAATTATCCTTTCCAATCGTCATCTTAGAATACATAAAAAGCAATTGCTGATTATAATTAATTCTCTTGTCCTTGATACAATTATTATTATCATCATCATAAATACAACGAAAAATTAAATTCATCATTGATCATATATATATATATACATATATTGATTAAATTGTGTGTATTTTATAATAAAATTAATATTTATCATCTCTCTCGATACTATTTATGAATTTATTCAATTTACTTACAAGGAATAATTTAAAAAAAAAAAAAAAAAAAAGAAACAAACAAAAAACGTGATGAAATTGAATATTTTTGAAAGAATTATCTGTTGAATTATGTCATTACATCAGCAGTAGAATATAAAATTGTGAATCTCTCGATTATAATCCCACCCCTAATATGAAACGACTCACCCACGCCCCAAGTTTCCTCCACCCTTGATAAAAACACGTACACACACACACACACACACACATATATATATATATATATATATATATATATATATAAAAATACATAAATACACTTGCTCATACACATATACATAAAAAAAAATATATATAAATACACAGAATGACTATTGTCCATTTGCGTCTTTCGTACAGTTATTTGGCCGATAAAAAAAAAAGAAAAAATAATAATAATAACTGTTCGTCCTTTTTAAAAAATATAAACAAAACTTACCATTTAAAATACTGCAATGAGTTTACGTAACAATCGTAATTCTAATTTATTGTGGATAGAGAATTAAAAAAAAAAAAAGTTTAACATATTTTGAAGTTTTTTAATGATAGGATTACGATGTGTAACGTGACTTTGATCTCTTTTAATTAACCTAGATGATTAACCTCCTCATTCGTGTCATTCTGTACATGTGTGTAAAAAAAATTGAGGTAAAAAAATCTAAAATTGATGACACCCGATCCAATATAAAATTAAACACATGATATTCAGCGATTTTTTTTTTTTTTTCTTTTTCATTGTTTTTGCAAGCTACACACGTAATTTTATTTAAACGAAAAATTTATCAACTCAGCATATGCATACAGTGACATATAAAACATAGACTGCAGACTTTGCAATAGAGTGTATGAAAGATATAGAAGATATATTTAGCGCCATCACATAGGAAAAGAATTTTCTTGACAATAGATCATGTAGGTGACAGCACATTCTAGTGTAACTTCTTTCCCGCTATAGAATTTGAATTTTTTTTTTTTACGTACTTAAATAAGTGCAGTCGACTTGTGAGTTAATTTACTGCGCATGCGTTGTACTTTAGATGAAATGACAATATCTGACGATACAAAATATAATTAATCTATACTCGTTTATAGATATTGTATTTTTATTGTCAGATAACTGTCAAAAACGAGTCTAAAGTATATATACTTTTTTCATCTTTTCCTTTTTTTTTTTTTTTTTTTTTTTTTCTTATACTGTAAAAGTATTTAGTGATTTTTTTTGGTGCAAGTGTAGATGACAATTTGGAAATATTGAAAGGAGAAATTATTCCATTGTACTGTGAACTTTCTGTATACAGTTGAAATTTCATCTGTGAAAATTAATATTGGGGCGTATTTATTTATTTTAATTATTAGTATGCATTTAAAATAAATGCAAATATTGGATAAATATTGAATAAATATTAAAAAATGGCATTTTTAGAGGTTAGAAAAATAAAATATATAATTTTCTTGATAGTTGATTTTTATTATTCATTTTTTAATTGTAATAGAAATAACCTAAAACAAGAGAGAAACAAATAAATTGAATAAATTATAGCATTAAAATTGAATTGTTAATTGTTAAATAATAATTACTATTATTCCAGTGGCGAAGGTTCAATTTCTTTGATTTAAAAAAAGAAGTTGATGGTGGACATATAGCTGAAGCTCTTGCGGTAAATTAATTTTCAATAAATAACTCCAAGTATCAAAGATTCAAGAAAATAAAATAAAATAATTTTTAGGGTGCAAAAGTGACAGCAGCTACAAGTGGCAATGGAAATTTAATAATAGGTGATGACACTGGCAATATACACGTAATAAAACGTAATTATCAATTAACAACATTCAAAGCTTATGAAATAACATTAACATTGGCTGAACAAATTCAACATTCGACATATTTATTTACAATTGGTGAGGACGAGCCCGGTTGTAATCCAACAATTAAAGTGTGGAATTTTGCTAAATTAGACAAGCAAGATAATCCAACTTGTGTAAGAATTAGTCGGGCAATACCAAGTTTTCGTGCTGTACCAGTAACAGCACTATGCGTACATTCATCATTAACGTTAATGGCCATTGGTTTCAATGATGGTTCAACAATGTTATATCGTGGTGATTTAACACGTGAACGTAAAAATAAAATAAAAATAATAAAAGACAGCAATACACCAATAACTGGATTAGCAATAAAATCAACTAATAAACAAAATTATTTATTTGTTGCAACAACATTGAATGTTTATCTGTACAATATAACGATTAAAGATAAAGAGACTAAAACAGTTCTGGATAATATGGGATGTACAAATAAATGCAGTGTATTAGCTGAAACAATTCAGGACAGTCATTTTATGATTGGACGACACGATGCGGTCTATTGTTATACATTGGATGGACGTGGTCCTTGCTACGCTGTAGAAGGACAAAAAATCATGTTAGATTGGTTTCGTGGTTATTTAGTTATTGTCGCTAAAGAATCGGCAAATGTTTCACGCACCACAACAACAATATCAGCCAAACCGAGTACTATTGAACCAATTCCACCTGGTGTTGACAAACACATGATTACCGTGCTTGATATACAGAATAAATTTATTGTATTTTCAGCATCGATGCTATCTATACAAGCAATACTCTCTGAATGGGGTGGATTTTTTATTCTAAGCGGTGACAGTAAGCTTTATCATTTAGATGAAAAAGACTTGCAATCAAAATTATCATTGTTGTTTAAGAAAAATTTGTATGATGTGTCGATACGAATTGCTAAGAGTCAGCAATACGATGCTGAGGGATTAGTGGATATTTTTCGACAGTATGGCGATCATTTATATTCAAAAGGTGATCACAATGCCGCTATTGATCAATATATACGAACAATTGGCAAATTGGAACCATCGTATGTTATACGAAAATTTTTAGATTCACAACATATTGATAATTTAACGACGTATCTTCAAGCCCTGCATAAACAAGGTCAAGCAACTGAGGATCATACGACATTGTTATTGAATTGTTATACAAAATTAAATCATACAGACAAGTTGAAAGAATTTATTATGACAAAAGATCGTGAAGTGGATTTTGATGTAGAAATTGCGATTAAAGTTTGTAGACAAGCATCACCTGAAGACGCACTCTTATTAGCAAGAAAACATAAAAAACATGAGTGGTACTTGCGTATTCAAATTGAAGATAAACAACAATATAAATCTGCATTAGATTATATGGAGACATTAGAATTTGATGAAGCCGAAGCAAATATGAAAAAATATGGTAATGTATTGATTGAAAATGTACCAAATGAAGCGACACAATTCTTAAAGAAACTCTGCACTAATTATCGTCCAAATGTTGATCACGCGCCGTTGATTGATCAAAATTTATTGGATGGAATTATGAATAATGACGAAAATTTAAAACGAGCAAATCCCGAAGATTTCATTCATTTATTTTTAAATAATTCTGAACGACTCGTAGAATTTTTAGAACATTTAGTCAAATGTGAAGCTAAATGGAGTACTTTAGTTTATAATACATTGATTGAACATTATGTTCATGTTTGGGCAGCGCAAAAAAATGAAATGGCAAAAGTTCAATATGAACAAAAAGTCATAAGATTGCTACAGAGTTCTGAAGCATCATGCGATAGAGATCAAATATTGATTCTATGTCATCAGCATAATTTTCGTCGGGGTTTGCTATTTTTGTATGAAGAACGCAAGCTTTATCAAGAAATATTGCAATATCATTTACGTGAAGGTGATGATGATGCAGTATTAGCAACATGCAAACGATTTGGTCATCAAGATTCAAATTTGTGGATACAGGCTTTGTGGAGTGTTGCAAGAAATAGAAATTCATCGACAAAATTACTGTCCGATATTTTGAGTTTTATATCATCAGAAAAATTATTACCACCATTAATGGTTATTGATGCATTATCAACATCACTCACGTGTACATTGGGAGATGTAAAAGCATATTTAAATAGTGTATTAAAATCTGAATATGAACAAACAAAACATGATGCTGAATTAGTTGATAAATATCGAAATGATACGCAAAAGTTACGCGAACAAATATCAATTATTCAAAATAATACAACTATATTTCAAGGTTCACGTTGTAGTGCTTGCCATCATCAATTAGAATTGCCATCAATACATTTTATGTGTCAACATTCTTATCATCAACATTGTTTCCAAAGCTTTTCGGAAAATGAAAATGAATGTCCAGCGTGTTTACCAAATAATAAAAAATTATTGGATATTATTCGTTCACAGGAACAATCGCGTGATTTACATGAAACATTTCACAGTTTATTGGATCGCGCTGAAGATCCATTTTCATTAGTTGCTGATTATTTTGGGCGTGGTGTTTTTAAAAAATTAATGGTCATTACTGATGAGGATAAGCCAATTGTTCCAACAACTGATTCTGCTTCGTCGACTGTTGTTGCGCCAAAAAGTCTAGAGTCCAAAATTAATTATAATGCATATGGGCCTGGTATTGAAGCAAAAATAAGACTGACTGAAGGAAAAAATACAAATTTAGGTAAAAACTTTAATAGAAATACATTTTCAAAAGTGATGTTAACAATAAAAAAATTATTAATCCAACTTATTAAATTTGTTTCTTCTTATAGTCAAAATGGAAACACGACGCAATGATCCATTTGCAAGGTCAGATATTTATTCAACATCATTAGAAGCAAATATTACAAATGCAACATTGAAAAATTCAAATAAAACACCACCGGTACCTATAAGAGAAGCGCAAATAGTTAATAATACAGCCAGTCCCAAAATGTCACCAGTTAATAAATCATTTGTACCACCACGCACGCCAATCGCGTCTGAAATAACAGTAACAAATCAATCAAAATTAATTGATTATGATGAGAAAAAAAATCCATTTGCTGACGATAATGAGAATGATGATGACGATCCAAATAATCCTTTTAATGTTGATGAAGCAAAATCAAGTAAGGAGGATGGTTATAATAAAAATTTAAATCCATTTGCAAGTTAATTAAACAAATATAATGATAGTATTGATCAAATAATGTAAATATTTTTTAGTAAAAAATTCCATTTTTTCAAATGCGCTTTCTTTTTCTTTTCTCTTTTTTTCATACTAATATAAAACTATAATAAAATGAATAATCAATAGTAATTTATTGTACAGAAAATATAATACATACATATATATATTCATAAAATAATTCTCATGTCATTGGATTAATATAATAAAATTATCAAAAAATATTTGCAAAATTATAAATTATTTTTAGTATTTTATGTTTCATTGAGAGAAGTTGTCCAGCTGAATATTCGATCGCTTATTTTAAATGCACTAAAATTATCAATGATTTGTGGGTTTTTTGGGCGTATTTTAACTGCTTCCGCATATTCATTTCCATATTGTGGTATGAAAAAGTCAGATAGACGTGGCTCTAAATCTTTCAGACGTGGTGCGGGATCTTTGCTTCGCATCATTCTAAGTGGTAATTCATTTTCCGAAATACTGAGATCTATTAGGTCATGAAAAATTGATTCACCTGGTGAAAAATCGAGTGCACTTGAGATCTAAAATTATTAAAAATAAAATTATTAATTAATTAACAATATAAAATATTGAAGATAAATTTTTTATCTAACCTTTTTCATGCATAAATTTCTATAATTCGTTGGCAGACTGTCAATGTCTACGGCAATTTTTTCTTTCTTCACTTCTCTAAGTTTTTTAATAGTGAACATTATTGAATTGTACTCTGGGCGATCTAATTTATTACCTACATTCGTATTGGGTTTTGATTGAATTTTTTCTGATACTGATGACAAACTTCGTGTACGATTTCGTGATATTCCTGGACCAATGTAAACATTAGGCTTTGTTCCGGAAATATTTTTTGCCATTTCTGATCGTGCATGAGATTTGGTTCGAAGGGTTTTTGTTGTTGTTGTTGGCTTTGGTTGTGGTTTTGTTGTGACAATTGGTAATTTAACTTTTGATAATAAATCTCGGGCTGATGCTAAATTTGTTGCTTTCAATTGTGATACAGTTGATGATTCAGTGACAGCTTGTTGTTTTGATTTTTGTCCTGGATTTGGTTTATACTTGTTTTCTACAGTTTTTGATTTATCTGATGCTAATAATTTCAATTTAATTTTTTCCTTTTGGTCTTTCGATCGTAAAGAACGTTGTGAAACATTTTCTTTATTGCATTCCACATAATTTTTTGTACTTGATACGTGTTTATTGACAGCCCCAGAATTTTTTTTTTGAGCTATTGTTGTTTTAATAGGCATTTGTTTACTGGATTTGGCCAATTCTACTTGTGTAGGTTTTGATGTAAGAATTTTCTGAGACATTTCTGTGAGGCATGGGGCAGAAGTACAAGTTTTTAATGGACGTACAGACGTTTTTATCATAGGCGGATTATTCATTAATTCTTCACTCACAGTTTTTTTACAACTTTCCAATAAATCCGCTTTATTATCTCCATTTATTATCCTTACTGGTTTATCTAATGTTATTACACTTTTAATTTTTGGTCCATGAAATGGTCCTATACAAGTATCAGAATCATCTGCTGATTCAGAATGTTCACTGAACCTCACTTTTGGCTTCATCAATGTTTTACATTTCATCGCCATGTTTATTATTATTTATTTCGATACACTGTTTATTTATGTAAATATACGAATTATTTTACTGAAATAATTTAATATATACGAACATCTAAATTGTTTACAAACGTCTAAATCGAAAATGTAGCCTTCGGATATGTTCGGTTATCCTCTGCTCCCACTCTCTCGCCCAATCAAATATATATATATATTTTTTTATATTTTGTGCGCGGGACTTTTTGAATAATTCAATTTGATGTAAGGACAAAATATACAATATATTATATTCAAGAGTATTGTTTTGTATACGTTATGACAGTGTTACACCTTGCATTAAATTATTAACCAATGAGATACACACAATGCATATAAAATTCAAATACGATTTGTCGGAAGAAAATGTATTCAAGTGGGGAACTGCGGGAAAAAAAAATTGTTTGGTACGTTTCATTCGTAGATAAACACATGAAATCGAACGTGATTATAATAGTCTTAATATATTTGGTGATCACAATGCGTCGACAGTCATTAAACGTATTCAGCACAAGAAAAATTAACAAAATGGAGGTATTATCATCCGTTGAAAGTTTGTCACACAAAACGATCAAGCAAAAATTTATGCGATGGGCATCAAAGTGGTATTATGCAGACATTGTTGATGAAGTAAGTGTATGAATATAAATCAATTACATACTTTCACTATATTTATAAATATTTTCGTTTTATTTATTCAACTGATGTTCGTACTGAATTTAATTTTTTATGTATCAAAAGAATCCGGAGAAACCAGATGTGACATTATTAATATGTCTTTTACAATCAATTGGTTTTCAATTGCAACAATTTGAAAAATCCAATGACAAAGATACCAAATTAAATGATAATAATAATTCAATTAATATAATAATTGAATGTGGTTCATCAAAAATGAAAGCAATATTAAAATTGGATGATGTTAGATGCCAATGTCCAAACCCTCAAGATGCCAGTGATGCATCTTTTTGGAGTGTTACTGGAAGTGCACCAACCGGAAGCATGGTATATTTCAAAAAATAATATTTTATATAGAATAAATTTTAATTAAAATTAATATTATTTATAGGATAATATAAATAAATATGTGGAAACTGGAAGTAATTTACTGCCACAATTCAGTAAAGACTCATATCGTGTAATTCATGATATTATTCACAGTGTTTTGAATATTATAAAGAACAAAGTGGATACAAATCATGATACCGAGGATAATACAAGTACTAGTTCATTTGAAAGAATAACTAAAGATTATTATGAGACATATAAAACGTTGAAAACTCCTGAAACATTTGCTCGTTGCTATACTCAACCAGAAATGTCACACTCCAAATATATTGAACATAATGCGAGTATCAATAAATCGGATAACACCGATAATTTGATAATTGATGCAGGATCAGAATGGAATTTTCGAAAAATTCCAATAGTAACAACGCCGGAAACATCTGATAAACCATCACCAACTCTGTTGCGTCAAGTAACTTATGATGCGGAATTAAAAAAAATTGAAGATGAAAAACATCAATTTTCACGTCCATCAAAAATCATGAGTTCTCCAGCTACTTGTCCTGATTTAGTTGCATCATTCAGTGAAATATCACTGCAAAGTAATAATGGTTCATTAACATTATTAGAATGTCTAAAACGTGCCAAATTTTATATAGAAAAAGCACAGCATCTTCAAACACCTAAATTATCATCGAGTGTATTGTCTGAAAATATTTCAAAAACTAATACATCACATATTAAACCAGGAGTACATTCTAAAATTTTACGTGCTAATTCACAAATTCTCCCAAAATTAGCATTTGAGATGAAAACAAGTCCAGGTAATAAATTATCACAAAATTCTATAAAAAAAGTAATAAGTCGCCGCAGTGTCAGAAGTGCTTCCAGTATAACTGGTCGAATATCAATTAATCCTCCAAAAACATCAAATACTGGATTTACAACAACCGCACCAATAACAATTTCAAAAAATCCATCGACAAGACGTCAAACACTTGGTGAATCGTCGCAAGCATTACAATTAGCTGTTGATGATTTACGATGTAAAAATTCCACCACGAAAATTGGTTCATTGCGAACAAAATCATCCACTAATTTAGGTTCAAATAGTTCAATATTGTCAAAAACAAAACAATCACAAGTTATCAAGCCAGTGAAAAAAACTGTTGTTTCATCAGAAAAAAATAAATCACCCTCACAAACATTTCTCAGCAATTGTAATATTCAAAATAAATTATTTAGTGCTATGACAATTCCTACCAATGGCATGTCATCACATACTGATGTGGCAACACACAAATCTAGTGAAAATTTACAAGAAAAATTTCCTGAAAATGATTCAGATAAAAAAAAAATCAACAAGTCATTTACCAAGACACAGTTTATTTAAAAATTGAAATTCACACTTTTTTAAACTTATATTATTAATTTTTATATCCTAAACAGTAATAATAATTTTTATATTGAATTAAAATGAATGATATTGATTTATAAATTATACATTTTATTTTTATGTGTTGAAATTGATTATGATTTTTTTTTTTTTCTTTTCAAACATCAAAACTCCTGTTTTTGCATTCGTAATTTTCATATTTTAGAACAATAAAAAAAATTATGACTGTATTTTAGTAAACTAAGTTCTCAACTTTTTTTTTTCATTACATCACAACGAAAAAAAAAAAAATAATAATACAATAAAAATAAATAAAATACAAGACTCACAGATCATTGAATATATTTTCTATTCTGGGCAACATTTACTTAATTATTTATTAACTATATATATAGATATATAAACTTATTTTATCTGAATTACGTAATTAACATCATCACATTCGTTGTACATAATTATTATCTTCAACAAGGTTTTTCATTGAGCATAACAGGGAAATAATATCACTACCTTCTATGTCTTTCATCATTCATGTTCTTTTTATATTGAGCCAATATTTAATATTTCCCATACATAAAATAAAACACACATTTTTATTAAAAAACAAAAACAAAACAAACCCAAAAATGGGGAATATTACATACATCACATATTCAAATTATCATCACCATGTTCAAGTCTGAATAAATTGCAGTGCAGCAATAAATATTAAAAGCCTATGCAAAAAAAAAAAATGAAAAAAAAAAAAATCAAATTCAGAGCAGTAGATTTTATTTTTTTTACATGAAATAACTGATATATTCATGTGGCATCACACCACGTCTTGGATAAAATGTGTGTGACGTTGAATAATAAAGTAAATTTGTAATTGAGCTCATATAAATATCAGCAAATCGAAATAGTCGACGTGAAAAATACGTTGGATTGTGATATGTACGAAAAACTGATCCAAATTGTTGATTAAACACACGTTTCAATTCTTTTCGCAATTGATCACGTTCATTCATCCACATCGTCAATTGCTCTTGTACCTCAGCACCATCATAATCCTGATGATCTTCAATAAGAGTTGTAAGCATTTGAAGCCAATTGGCATTTTCTTTAAATACAGGATCATTTAAATGTTCAATCTCGTGCTGAAATTTCATTAAAATATAAATAGATAAATAATTGAATAATTTATTATTGGTATATAACATTCAAGAAATTTATTTTCTTTATATTCTTAGGACATCAAATCAATTTCCGTACTAAGCACTATGATCCAGTGACCCACATTCAATACGTATATTTAACACGTGGTATAAATTCATTTTGCCCTACCTACATTTATGATAGAATAGATTGTGCCCATTAGAATATTTTTTTCTTGAATATTATTGCGTGCCCACTTTCACCTTTAGTCTCACATATAAAATACTCTTTTATATCATAAAAGTATAAACAAAAAAAAAAAACAAAAATAAAAAAATTATAGAGAAAAGGAGATAAGAAAAGAAAGGAACCTGCCAACTGCTCACCGTTAATTCTTTGATGATTGCTCCTGTTCTCCAACCATGCTCGAGTGTCACATCAGCCAAATCACTGTAAGGATGATCGCCAAAGTAAAGCACTTGATGTCCTCTCCACCCAGTCATATCTTGTAATTGTTTAACAGTACCCTGAAAATAATATAATTAATATATTTAATATAATAATAATAATAATAATAATTATTATTATTATTATTATTAATAAACAGATGAAAACATTTACAGAAATACCTCAAGATATACAATGCCTTTTTCCAGTTTTGTTACACGATCCCAAAGTTGTGTTTTTTGCACTTCATCATATATTCTCATTGGTCGTGATTCATCTGTAAAAAATCTTGGCTTTCTCGCTTGAACCACCACAACATCGAATATTTTTTTCCAGTCATCGCCAACAAGAAATTTCATACCTTTATCTCTGAATAGTGAGGAAAAATGATAGAATGGAAAAAATGAAAATGTAAAATAAATATGAGTAATAGCCATAAGATTTAACAAACGGCTGAATCAGATGATGTTACTTTATTATTATCTGATAGTATCGCAAAATGATTATTAACTTGATATACAATATTGAAATAGGGGTATTATATACTTACACAAAGTGGAACGGGCTATTGGTAACTAGAAACATCTTCTTGTTTGCTGACACGAGGCGATCAAAAAACATTGATAAATCCTTGTTCTGCTCCAAGTATTCCGCAACATTATGCGTTACCATTTCATGCATTATCGGATGACAATTTTGTACGGAATTCTGTAGAATATAATATTTATTTAAACAAAAAAAAAAAAAATAAAATTAAGACGTAATGGAAATGTGATAAAATAAAATACTAACTTTAACATCACGAAATAAAATTTCAGGATGATAATCAATGTGATTTCGTATAAAATATTCGGTAACATTACAAAGCAATCCCATTTCCGGTACGGAAAATAAATCGGCAAGTTGAACCATTTTTTGTCGATGCGGTCCATCCTACAAAAAAAAAAAAAAATAAATAAATATAAATAAAATCAAAATAAAAATTTGAAAATAATAAATAAAATAAATTTTGTAAATAAAAATCATGAGTGAAAATAATATCAATTGATTATTATTATTATTTTTTAAATAATACGTGACTTACTTTCTGTATGTATTTGTCATTCCAATACATATGAGCATCAATGTATTTCGACGTGAAACGCAATTGGATCGTGCACATTGGTGAAGATGCATAGAGACAGGTGAGGATAGGTGTTAGTAAATAATTATTGTGTATTTCACACTATATGTATTGTTTTTTTTTATTAATTAATTAATTGTCAGTAATAAACAGAAAAAAAGATAAACAACAAAAAAATTATAGACATACCTGAGCATTTTTGTGTTGCGATTCAACATAGGCAATTGGGATAATTCGATTTTTATAAATTCGTAAAACTTCTTCATCAGGCACCGGTTGAAGTCCACGATAAACAGCTCCTAGTTGTATTTGAAGAAAACTATCAAGCTTCAATAAAAGACCTTTTTCAATATCATAATGAAGACCACGTACAGCAAAATCCTCACTATACTCCAAATTTGCAATTTCTTCAGGATACTGATAACATATTGATTGAAACATTTTCAACGCAATATCATGAAACAAAAATATATATAATATAATAAATAAATAAATAACAATAAAAAGAAGAAAGCGAAGAAAATAATTGAGAGAAATTGCGTGAAAAATTTTCAACTATCATCATCATCATCATCATCATCATCATCACCATCACAGTTATTATCATTGTAATTATAATAACGAGAGTTAAATCACCTTATATTTCTTGATGAGCATGTCACGGCCCAAATTGTAAAGGAGATAGTCCATAGATGGTTTGTAGCACGCCAGCGTGTAATCATAATCGAAACCATAAACTTGTACTTCCTTCAAGTCCAATTCGTTACAGGCAAACACACCCTTTGGATTAACATCTTGTGGTAATTTTTTTGCTTGAAAACAAATATAATAATAATAATAATAATAATGAATAAATAAATAAATAAATAAATAAATAATATTGATAGAATATAAATATATAAATATCGAGTATTATATATATTTGAATAATTTGTTTATACAAATAAAGATAAGAATAGAATAGTTCAATTATTCAATGATAGTGTATTGACATTAGTGTGGTAATTAAATCTTGTGGCATATAAATTTTACAATTTATTCATTCATAATGATGTCAATAATTAAAAAACAAAAAGATACCGAACAATTTTTTTTTTTTTCTTCTTTTCATTATCACCAGAATATTTATTATTATTTCATTCTTATTTTTACAGCTGAAAACTATCATGATATTACATAAATAACACGTGCTTAGTTAATAATAAATAGCTATAAATAAATCATAAAGTGTCCATGATATTGTATACATAAGAATTAAACGATAACTCACTTGTTGTCAAGGTTATGTACTTGATACACTCCCACTATATGTGTATAGATAACATGCGATTCTCATTTGTAAATTCTCTCTTTCACTCAGATTGATATATATATATATATATGTGATTCATTTATATGTGTGTACAATGCGATTGCACAAAAAAAAAGGTATATAATACAAATAATGCGTGTGTAATTTAAATAATGATAAATATACTAATGTTTACGCGCGAATTTTCTTTATGTCGCGCATGCGCATTACTCAAATCATAAATAGGTCAAAAGTAATGATCAGCTGATTTAACAGTGTCGTAACAATTTCATAGAGTTATGTACAATGAAAAGAAATTAGAAGTAATTAGGAATATGAATTGTTAACCATTACAAAAAAAAAAATAATATATAAATCCCAGTTATGAAATGTTCATTTATTTATTTATTTATTTAACATGAATAATAATAATAACAATTTTTTTTTTTTATAAATAAATCCTTGTACATATTTTATTTCTATTCAAGAGATATATGAAAATACTATCTACATTGATTTCCGTGTTAATAAAATAAAATAAAAAAAATAATCTGTAATTATTTGAGGTTACAATGACAACAGTGATAATTAAATATTAAATTGTAATTTATATGATAAATGAAAAATTAATGATAAATAATAAAATGGCGCGAATAATTAAATTTTCACTATAATAAATATAGATAAATGAAAAATAGTATTATCCCTATAAAAAATCTATGATTACTTACATTTACATTTTTCTTTCATTTTCATATAATTATCACGCATATTTTCTTTAGATATTCGCCGTCCAGTAACGTGAATTTTTGTTGCATATCCAACACGTGTGACACTTGCATTTCCACCGAGTCGTAAAAGATTATTAAGCACAAGTGTTGATGAATTAATCATCAAAGTATTGGCAATGAGGGGCACGAGGGATGCGGACATGACTACAGTCAACAAACCTTCTCTTGGCCACGAGTCACTCGAGAAGAGAAAGAGAGACAAAGAGTTTCACACCAGATTCATAAATAACGAGTACCTATGTAAAATTCACCAGGAGTTATAATAGATAAATACTGTGTAAAAGGTAAAGATATAAATAGATAATTTTCTATTATTATTTTTTTATTTATGTATTTATTTTTTATTTTTAGTGTATATTTCGTTGGTTATTAATAGCGACAACGTTTTAACGATAACTGTCTGGTATATTGGACTACCATTCAACGTGTGGCCCAAACCAGATTCTATTGTATATACGATACGTGTTACAAGTTACAATATAATACACGAGAGGACGATCCAAGCGAATATAAAGAACACAAACGCACTGTGATGATCGCGCACACACACATATATCAGTGAGTGAGAACATGATAGGACCAGTTATATTCCGGTGTGCGCATATGCAATGTGTATACATTTTCAAAAAATTTTTTTTTATATTTAACCACAATAATTTGGTAATCAATATCAATTTTGAATAGAAAAATTATACAGTACGAATCTATATTCACTGTTAATATTACATTTAATTGATGTGGTAAATTATAAAATGATAAAAAAAAACAAAAATAATAATGGATTAGCTCTTGAAGCACCAGACATATCGATGAATTACATAATTTATTTTGATATAAATTTACATCATGATGAATAATTACTATCATCATCAATAAATATTTATATTCAAAAGAATTAAATTTATATTCATCACATTTTATTTTAAATCAAGATAAAAATAGATGAAAATAATTTCTATTATACACGAGATAATGTTTGTAAACAAAAATAATACGGATAAAGTAAAGTGGCACAATATTATATACGTATCATCGTGTGCAAAAAAATAACGTGTGTAGTTTGCCGAATGAAAATAAACAGCCGTCCCCAAAAAACCGGATTTCATGTATATAAGCGAAGAGCGCGAAGTAAAACGCCTTCAGCTTCTTGTCATTTGTATATATGTCCAATAAGAGAGTGGATATTCTGTATATGTACTGAACAATCAGCCGATGAGGGTTCCAACGTAAACGGTATAATCCACCCGGAGAAAGAACAAGAAAAAGAGTGAAGAAATGGCCTCAAGTCATGTATAAGCTAATGATACTGTATACATATACAGTGAAAAAGCGGGCCGAGACCCAAAATCTTTTTATTGAACGACATTTATCAAAAAAAAAAAAAAAAAAACAGTATTATTTTAATGTATATATATATATGTACTGTTCAATATAACGGATTTGCGCATCAACAGAATTAGACAATATCTATTCACCAATGAATATTTTTTACCACTTCAAATGGCTGATTATTCTTTTTGTATGAAGAAGTTAAATGAGAGAGAAAGAAGAAAAAAAATGGCAACATCAATAGTGAAGATAATTTTAATATATAAAGAACAGTTATAACAATTTTATTTCTAATTGTTGGAGATTTTGGCGATGCAATGATTAATAGATATAAAAACTATCAATCAATTCATATATTGTTCAAGTATGAGATTGTATATATAATCATTTGTAAATACAAGTAATCATAGCAATGAACTAAACAGTTCACTGTTAACTTCTCATGACAGTGAAAAGAGAAGAACGAGGTACGTATGAGGAATAGAGCACCACAGAAGTTTCCACGACGGGCGCATTTGAGTCAGCCATACACACATACACACACATACATATAAACATACACACTTGGCAGTTGACCCCATTGCCTTAATCTAGCAATGATATGTATAGCCATGTGTATAATTCATTAAAAAAAATATATATATATATATATATTAAAGAAAATTAATTCAACAAATTTATTAAATTATTCTTTTTTTTTTTTTTTTTTTTTTTTTTTTTCTATAATATTTTAGAAGAATTATCATCATTACCGTCAGGATTGAATGAATTTTGCAGTGAGAGCTGTCCACTGACGTCATACATATGAAGTCAACCTAGTAATTCTTTGCACTGACGCAGTTTTAATGACCATAAGTGATAATAATCAATTTACTCGGTACTTTTATTGCATCGCACTGGGACCATCATTAAAATACTTGCATATATGTACACATATATGTGTGTCTGGCAATCGTCTGAGGAAGATATTTGCCCTGGTGACTTATTAAATCCTGCATATGGATGTAGAGAACATAAAACATTTTCAAACAACTGAGAGATAATTAAATTTTTTTTTATTTATTTTATATATATGTATATATTTTTCTCACAATTTCTTTTTTTTTTTTCTCTCGGTTTTTTGTTTTTTTTTTTTGTTTGTTTTCTTTTTCAAGAAGTTTCTCTTTTGTATATGTACAAACTATACTGAAGTTTGTTGTGTCGTTTCAGGTGTACTTGAGTGTGGTGTATACACACGGCAAACTTTATTTGTGTCTTCTGAAGAAGTGTCGTTGTCCCCGGCGTATGTTGTGAAAACCGGCTGGCAAGAACACAACTCTTGGAGTGTTCAACATGTGCTTGTGAGAATGTATGTAATGATGCAAAGGATGAAATGAAAGAAAAATGCGAATTGGAAATGAGAAACGATGACAACAACGACAACGACAACGATGAAGAATAAGATGAAGAAGAAGATGATGTAAAAATGAAGAACGCACATTGCTAGAGGCAATGTTCCGTTGACCTACTCTACGATTATCACTTACTATAGTTAGTAGACGTGTGCATGATGTATTCCGTGTATAGGTGAGCAAGTGTCGGTAAATATACGAGAAGAAACCTTTTTTATCAGCATAAAAGTCTCGTTTATTTATTTTCTCGACCTCCCAGTGATCGTGTCATTTGTACGCGCGTGCACATTTGTGATTCCATACGGCATCTTTTTTGCAAATTTATTGTGTGGCTGATGGTCCCTACCGATTGCAATTAACCAGTCGATTATTGGCCAGAGTCCAGCGAGTGTATATATACATAAAGAAAACAAGAACAAAAAAAAAAAAAAGAAAATAAAGAAAGAATGAAAATTAATTAGCCGTTTATTCTGCAATGAACAGAGAATTTTAATTTTTTTTATTTTTTTATTTTTTTTTTTTTCTCTCTGTATATTCCATTTTATGTTTCGTGATATAAAAAAAATAATAAACTTTTATACAATTTAGTTATATTTATTATTAGTATAATCAATCATTCTCATTTTTTTTTTCTTTTTTTTTTGTTTAGAAAGCAGATCAGTAATAAAATATTTGAAAGGCGAAATTATAAGCACCGGATTTTTTATATATAATTTTTTTTTTTTATTTGTTTGTATAGATAAATTTGATTGTATCAAATGATATATTCACATTCCAAGACGGTCATGGGGCTTTTATAGATAGAAATTTTCTTCAATTGCAGTGATGATGACGATAGCGAAAGAAACGAAACTCACTGACAGCCTTGACCCAGTGCAACAGGTGTGGCTATGTGCGCGCGCGCGGCGAGAGAGAAATGTATATATATATATATTTTTTTTTTGGAGAATCCGAAGAGAGCGAAAATAAATGATTAGTAAGTGTATACATAAAATAAATATACAATATAATATTAGTTTATCAGGTAAATATATACTAGACCTTCAAAGGTCACACAATTCTCATTATTTTCTCGTTAATTTCCTAACATACATCCGCGTTATATCTCTACCCTATGTTAAAATAAAAATACGTGAACTCATTCGAGTTCACCCTTTTGAGCTTCACGTAATAGTGAAAGCGCTCATGATGCAATAGTGACTTTATTATTTTTTTTTTTGTCACAGGTCCATGAACAAATTTTTTTTTTTTCCATATTCACTGTGAATTCGTTTATCTGCTAAAATTATATTCAACATTGAGAATATATTTTTATATAATATTAAAATTTATATGTGAGATTAAAAAAAAAAAAAAAAAATAAATAAATAAATAAATAAAAATATAATTTTATATTTTCATTCATTTGTAGAATTTTATTTATTTATTATTTTTTTTTTTATAAATTTCTATTTTATTATTTTTATTTATTTATTTATTTATTTATATATTTATTTTTTTCTTCGATAGAGTTATTGTTAAAATTTCAATATTTTACCAAAAATAAAAAAAAATATATATTACATACAATAAACATATAGATAATACTCCCACTCCCAGTGTTTTTGTCTGTTCATCCATTACCATCACTACTCTAACGCGCTTCTGAACAATCATATGTACATAAGCACTTGAATAGTATATATATATATATTGTATGGACCTTGCGAGCGGTCAAAGTCGTGGCCTACTTCACTTCCTGCCTTGTAAACTTTCTCCTCACGGCATACGCATTCGTATTATATTTATATATATAGATATATACGAACCGATCTGCGCGTGAAGGCGGCACGATCTTTCTCACTGAACAACGCGATGGCTTTATATACCGTAACTATATTAATTCATGTCCACTGTTTTATGTATTGAAAAAAAAAAAAAAAAAAAAAAAAAAAAATTCTCGACTGTAATCCACGTCGGATAATTTATCACGTTATTATTTTCAGAGTGAAAAAAAAAAATGTATATATAAATTTATATGATGATTCTGGAGTGATGACAGTCATCTTTGTATTTATATACACTATATTCATATGAATTATTTGTAAATTAATATTTCCTTTTTACATTTATATTATCGTTAAATATTTGTATGTGATAATTTATAAATTTTTTTTTTTCTTTCCCTCTTTTTTGTTTTTTTTTATAATCATTTTTTTTTCTCAATTTATTTATTTTAAATTGTGTACAATATAGAACAATATCTTTATGATGTTTTTTTTATTTTTTATTATTTATTATATATTACAATTATTGGATATTAATTAAGAATTTTTTATTTTTTTATCTTTATTTAATTGTTTTCTTTTTTTTTTTTTTTTAGTTTTAAAGGAAGGAATAGGTCAATTAAATATTAAAGTACAGAATACGATGAATATTTTGTATTTTATATTGACACTGCGTGAAAGTTGAATTTTTCATGTGATCAATTAAAATTTATTTTAAATGCAACGATGCGTATCATCATATAAATATACATTGATTTTATATTATTAAATTCATGATGTTCAATGTCCGTAAGAAAGCATTGAAAACTTTCTGGATGTTGCACCCGATCAGATTTTTCTTCGTCTTATTTTTTTCGTTTATTTCTTCTTTTATTGTTTCTATTGGAATATTTACATATACATATGCAGAGATATTTTTTTCTTTATTTTTATTTTTCTCAATGTCCGGAAGAATACATCGGTATCCATGCATTGTATCCATAACCAAAAAAAATAAATAAAAAAGATAATAAAAAACAAATACAGTAGTTTAATCTTGATAATAACGAAAAAGAAAAAAAAAAAATATATATATATATATGAAACAATATCAATGCATGTAATGATGAGGATGAGCAATATGAGATGATGAAAAATGGTGTGAGCTAAAATTCCCGAACTCATTACTCGCGACGTGCAACGAGAAGTATTTGGAACGTTCCAATGGCCGAGTATCTGTGATCCATCCGCCAAGTATATACATATAAATATATATATATACATAATCATGTGCCACAAGCCATAAAGCGTGGTAAGCATGTGTATGTAATATGTCCTGGTGGTCCAATAATTTACAGTATATGTATTAAGTATGTTGTTTACATAAAATATATACATGTATATATAGTGAAAATTATAAAATTTTTATCATGATTTAACGAGTGGTATATCACATATAAGTACAAAAAACAAAATATAATAATTATAATTATAAAAATGTTTTTTTTGTATACAAGTCAGTAATTTTTTTCATTTCTGAATTTTAGGTTATGAGAGACCCAGATTACAATCACAAATAAATTCCCAGAATAACGATGAAGTATCTTTCAATAGATTCTAACAAGAGAAACTTTCTACATGTTCATCTCAACATTGAGTCACCCGGAAATATATAAATATTCAGGTTCAATTGTGTATTATTTGAATTTACTTGTTGTTGGATATTTTGTGTTTACGAGCTTGAGAAAATTAGTAACCATCAATGACCAATACACAACGGATATTGTTATATATATTTGGTTTTTCGCATGGTGATCGATTCCGGATGCAATCGGCGAAAGCGAGCTCTGGTGACTCGTGCTCGCTTGCGTCTTGAGAACTATAATCTTCCTACATCAGACGCTGCTGATCGAATTCCAACCGGTGAAAAGAGTCCATCGTTCTTAGAAAGTATACACGTGTTGTGGTGGCCAATATTATATATACATATATACAAGTATTTAACTACCTACACAATTTATTTATCTCAGAAATATATAAAAGTCGAACATGGTGAGAATGAAGATAAATTTAAAAAAATATAAGAACAATAAAAATTTATGATGCACTCCATCATAATGTACTCTCAAGTAACTCTGTTCCCAAATTGAGTTATATACAACTAGGTAAATATTTTATATATCCACATGCATTATTAATTAATAATAATTATACAATTTACTGTCGTTAATATTCATTTATAATTATAATCTATAATATGTGTATTCAATTGATTAATAGGAATGAAATTCTGTTATGTCCAGTATGAATTCAAGTGGATTAATGTGCATCATTTAATAAATACTGAACGTAAAAATGCAATACTGGTGAAAGTGAGATGAACATCAGGATACAGTGAGGACAAGAAGAAGGTTGAGGAGAAACAAAAAATAAATGAATAAAAAAAAGAAGAATATCCAGGATGGAGATTGAGAAGTAAATGAAAATAAACGAACGAAGGAATGGTATAGAGAAAGGAGTAAAGAAGAAACCACAAAGCTTTCAAAGTATGTGTGTGTGTGTAGTCATTCGCAATGACCCTGAGCTCATTTTCATGGGTATACTCTTTCTCTCTTTCAGTACCTGGGTCGCTACGAGATCGCATTGAGATGGGCAAGAAGGCGCGGCATCACGATAGAAAAAGGGAACCACAAAGGTATGCGTAGGAGGTGAAAGTGAACTGACTCGTATATATATATTAATGTTTACAAAGCGAATCATCAACTATAAGCCAGTGCTCATACCCGGATATTCATATATATATATATCCTTATATACTATACATACTCAAACGTAAAATTTCACTCTTTGTATACAAAATATAAAAAATTTTTGTTACCTATGAAAAAGGATTAAAAAAAATTCGAATTTTTTAATTTTCTTATTATACGATGACAAAATTTGTGATTCATAACATTAAAATTTATTATAAAATAGGTCACAAAAAGAAAGTGGAATATATTGTTTAAGATATATATGTATGTCTACTTTGTTTGAAAATTAATTTTATCACCTGATTTTTCATAATACAATATTTAATCTCCTTTATTTATATCAATTAATTCTATAAAATGAATCTCGAATATGCAATTGCAATGTTTATAATTGAACGTCATATAAATATAATATACATGTATACATAAGTATTATATTGTAAGAAACCGGGTTCCTTTCAAATGATTACACAGCAGATATATCTCATATGTACATTATCCTAAGTGCAATTAGTTTATATGTCGAGGGAAAACGATGGACGAGAAATGTATAATCTAATAAAAAAAAAAAAGAAAAAAAAGATATTAATACGAGAAGAATACAAAGTGAAATAACAATAATAATAATTAATATAACACTAACTGGCACGGTAAGACACACTCTATTTTTTTAATATTTATATACAGCTTGTAATGTATATATAACGACACACTTGATGTTATTTATCTATTTATTTTTATTTATATGAGTATATCATGAAACATAATTGTTTATATGATGATCCTGCAAATATTATATTAAATTACTATTAACATAAATAATAATAAATATTATTATTATAATTATTGTGATAATTATACCTTGACCTTCGACTACTTATAATATTTTTGGAATCATTTTTTTATGAGGAGGGAAAACTCGTTTAGATCCACGTAATGAGACATACAATGTAAATATATAATTCAATATAGACATTGAATGCACGCAAAATACAACCGGTTTTTATATATAAATGTGGATATTTAATAATATATATTTTTTCTTCGTGCTTTCATTCAATATATAATAATTGTATAGTTCACATACTTATTTGATCAAGAGTATTTTTTGAGGTTATAATTTTTTATCTGAGAATAAAAAAAAAGTAAAAAAATTATTGAAATATATTGAAATAAATATTAGAGATTAATATTATATTGATTCATGACAGGTGAATATTAAGATTATATATATAATGTATGGTGTATTGTTAACAATATATATATTATCAAAAATGTAGTTATACCATACATTAATGATGACAGAGGAGAGACACCGAATATCAAACTACTTTCTATATTGCGCCAGGCGCCGCAAATATAAACCGTTATCAAACTCGTTGTTCAAGTGTGTGTGTGTGTGTGTATATTTAAATTTGCATGTACACGTCTGTATGGATAAGATAATTCTAAAAAAGAAAAGGAGGGAAAAAAGTACTACATGTACATGGGAGAATGTCACGCGGGTGCAAAAAGGAAAATTATCCACACATACAAAGATGTCAATTTGTGTGGCATAATCCGTTCATTGTATATAAAATAATTAGCATATAGACACACTGACATACTATAGAGACATTTTGTCTTTTTGTTTATTTATTTATGAATTTATTTATCATGTTTTTTTCTTTTTTTCATTTTCTAGGTTGTTTGTAATTGAATAAAATCTTTCTTATTTATTTTTTATTATTATTTATATCGTAATTTTTTTCTTTACGTTTGTCAAGATACTTCTTGATGGACAATTTACGATTGACCGACATCGTCTCAACTATTTATTTATATATGTACGTGTTTATGTACGAGTGAAAGAGTCGTTGATTGAAAGTGTGCAAAAATATTATATACTTGCACAGAGTGATTGAATATAATGTGTTGAAGAGAAATATGATAAAGAAAATATATATATATATATATTATTCAGTGACCCAAAATTAATGTGCAAAACACCGAGGTAATATGAAAATAACACCTACTCAACTATTGTTTATTCTTTACAACTATGGAAATATATACAATTTTAAAAAATATATATATTTATATACATATAACGTATTAACATCGATCATATTCAATGACATTTTCACCTTTTTGTACACTTGTATGTACACTAGATAAAACAGGTTGGTAAAATGTTTTTTTTTTATTATTGCAATTGTACATCAGATAAATTTTATATAACCCTAATAAAATTTATATATATACACACACACACAAATATATTTTTTTATTATTATTTATTATTATTTATTTTTTTTCGAATAGGTTATGATGAGGAACATAATGGAAAGAAAGAAAAAGAAGAGGAAAAAAAAAAAGACTTTCAGGTTTTGAATCATAAGTGCAGTTTATAAAAGAGAAAATTATCGTGATTTTATATTTATTTTTTTTATATTTTTTTTTAGGTTAGACTGACGCAACAAAGAATGAACACCATTGACGTCATTGGGTATACGCTTTCATTCTGTATTGGAAGTCATGGCAAATAATATATTGAACACACCCAGAAATTTATATATATATATATTCATATAAATATACAAATAAAGTGGGTGGTGTCAGAATATATAAATACTTTCGATTTCATTTTTTAGAAACACAATAATAATAATTATATTGTGGGTAGAATAATAAGTAGAAAGAAAGTAATCAATGAATCATTGGTGAAAATTGTTTTTTTTTTTTTTTTGTATTTTTTATTGATGTCGATTTGAATTTTCACCTTAATTAGTATATGAAATATTTATGATGATGAATTTTATTTTAATTATTGTGGAATGACGGAAACGGATACGTTTATATGAGAGAAATTTAGAAAAAAAATTATTTATTGGTTGATTATGAGGTGATAACTTTAATAGATATAAATTTAGAATTTTTATGAAAAATTATAATGATAATATGGAACAATAGCCACAAGATCCGTGTGAAAGCTTGATAAATGTTGTTTCAAATATATGAATGGTTGCTGACGTCAAAGACGCCTGTGAGCACGGAAAAATTGCGCAATTTCACCCAGTTCAATGTGATGTTGTATACGCACGCATGGAATTCCCCATCTTGTATAATAATTTAGCTTTCTTTTAGGTACATACAAGAAATAACGATATAGGATAAAACGAAGTTGATATAAAAATAATGAAAGCCGGAACAGAATAATGAAAATTTTTACTCACTGATGAATAATTTTCTTCTACTACTCATTCATTCATTTATTTATTTTTTTAAATTTATCTTGCAATCTAATTTTCATGAAGAAATTTATTTTTATTACAAATAAAATTAATTTTTTCCTTCATTAACATCAATCACAATCCAAATTAAATATATTTTATATTTATATATTAAACAATCAATATAAAATAATTCAATCAATAAATATTGACTAATTTCTATCTCAATTACCTGAAGTGTTTGGTGGGCACTCGTTTTTTTTTTTTTTTTTCTGGTGAAAGCTAAGAATGACGCCAAACGCGGATGAGAGAATGAGTGTGTTGTGTGAGCCTTCTCCTCCTCTTCCCTCTCTCTCTCGCTCTCTCTTTCTCTTTCCTCCTAAGTGTATAATATTCTTTCTTTTTTCTACGTATGTATATGTGGACAAAGTGATAGTGGAGTGAGACGGTGGGTAATATTGAGGAGAGGCGCTTGCGAAAGAGTCAGAATTATTTGAGAGGGGGAGACTATATAGGTGAAGTTTTCATTGAGACGAGTTCATAACGAATATATTTCTCACCAAAGATCATTCAAATACACTTGATAATAAATAGTTTGAATTAAATTACACGGTGATTTATCACAATAATTGAGTTGAAAAAATTAAAAAAGAAAAAAAAACACATTATTTATTTATTTATTTATTTATTTATTTATTAATATTATCATCATTTTTTTTTGTTGCTAAAAATTCATTTGTATTGAGAATTGAGGGTGGGAAAAAAAAGATAAAAAAAAAAACAAAAATTTGGAAAATAGTGTTGAAGTGCGTGTGTGCCATAGGATTAATTCCAGCGACAATAAAAAATAAATCAAAAATAAAAAGGTTGGTGAAATTATTCAACGTTTTTTTTTTTTTTTTCATGTTTTCATCTGTTTCTTTATGATTGGTGTAGTGAGAAAAGTGAAATTATTATATATCGTGATATTTATTCAAACAGTCGAGAAAAAAAAAAAAAAAAATATGTATACATATATTAATTTTTTTTGTTTAAAATAAATTTTTTGGATTAAATTGAATTAATTTTTTTTTTTTTTTTTTTTCTTTTTGATTTTATTGATATAATTAATATTTATTTTATATGAATAAATTGATATATACTGATGGTGTTTGAAAATTAATATAATTTATATACACTGTGTGGAAAAATGACATTTAGAAATTTATCCATATGAAATTTTTCCTCGATGGTCTTTGAGCTCAGTAATACGCGCATCAGAAAGGTAAAAGGGTATGTGGGGTAGCGAGTCAGTGTGTCAACGTTCTCACGTGTCTCTATCTTTCTCTTTATTTCTCTTTCTCTTTGCGTTGTGGCGCGTCCTTCTACCATCATCTTTGCGTCGTGGTGTTACAGCCTCAGAATAAGGCCGCGTGTATCCTATACACACACACACACACTACATTAATAAACGACAGTTGAAAAAAAAAAAAAAAAAAAAAAAATTTTTTAAATAATAATAAAATCACTGGATCCATTAAAATTTTATCCTATGAATTATAATAATTGAATATAAAATTATATCCAAAATAATATTAATTTATTTATTACTTTCATACTTGATATTATTTATTTATTATTTATTTATTTATTTATTTATTTTATTATTTATTTTTTTTTTTTTTTCCTGTCACAATAATTTTAATAAATTAACAAATTTTTATATCTAACTTTCATATTTTCACAAATTTTAATTTCAAATTATAAATAAATAAAATATACACGAATATGATTTTATTTATCGTGCAAAATATACACGGATAATTTTTCGCTTTCTGCTTTGTGTTAAAAGACCAAACTATCGCACGCGACATTATTTTTCATGGCATTTCCGTGATCATCCAACTATCACCAATTCTTTTTTTGTGTTTTTTTTTTCCTTTCATTTCAATTTATTATTATTATTATTATTATTATAATAAATTTTTTCCTGCTTTCATATTTATATTTCTCCCCCTTATAAGATGCCAAATTATTTTTACTTGAATTCATAACGGCACTTTTTTTTTTATCCTTCACTTCCTTTTATAAATTTAATATATTTTTATTTTATTTTATTTTTTTGTTTGTGTGTTTTATCCTTCTGAATCACTTTCACACTCGCGAAAAATTTGTGGATGAAATATCCAACACACACACAAACACATACACAAATAAAATATATGTGTGCAGTTGGTGAAGGTACATCCGGGTTTGACGAGGGGTTTCACCTGGCATCATATGCTCATTCTGTCCACTGGACGTGTAACGGTGTCTGCTTATTACGTCACAAAAGTACACCTGTCACGCATTAAGAGCAGGGTTTGCATTATGGGGTTGGGACGAATTACGTATAGTGTTAAGATTGTATGAGACAATGGAACAAAGTGGAGTTTCATATTACCCATTTGAGTCGTTTTAAATGTCAAATTTCATTATTGATATTAAACAAAAAAAAAAACAAATACCAAACACAAAAAACAAAAAAAAACAGAACAGAACAAAAAATAATAATAAATAAATAAATAAATAAATAAATAAAAAATTTACAATATTATTAATAAAAAAATATATATAAATTATCATTATTAAAGATTATTTGAAATATTTTACACGTAATTATTATAATTTTATTTTATTATTAAAGACTTGAATAGTGGGTGGGCATCGGTGGTTAAGTATAAGTGATTTATTAATAGTCTATTATTATTTCTGTTGATCGTATCCGACAATAATCTACGTAATGTTCAGGAATAAAAATTCGAAATGATAAAAATCATAATTTTATCACACTAGTGTCAATATATATCACTTATTATATTACATTCAATAATCGTGTAATTCGCATTTTATTTTTCTATTTCACATTAAAAAAAAATATATATATATATATATATATAAAATAATTATCAAGTATATATTTTAATATTTCGATTATTAATGAGAATGACATTAGTTTGTGCATACAGTAAATACCAGTGATTTATACGATGAAAATAATTTTTTTTTTTTCCATTTTTTGTACTTTAATTTTTAATAACGACAATGTCAAGTCACGATTTTTGATCGTACTATATACCTGGAAAAATAATGTAACTGACAAAATAATAATAATAATAATAATAATAATAATAATAATAATAATAATAATAATAATAATAATAATAATAATAATAATAATAATAATAATGATAAACAATTTCACTGGGACAATCATCTGTGAAATGTCGGTGTTTTATACGGATCAGGACAGAAATTTGGGTCTTTAGAGCGAAAGTCTACTAATGCAGTACAGTGTACACCACTAGACCTAATCTCTCTCATTTTTTCTATTCATTATTATTTACTTTTTTCGTACGGAAAAAAAAAAAAAAAAAAAAAAAAAAAAAAAAAAAAAAACACGAGAAGAAATAAAAAAAAAAAAGATACGATATCCTTTAATGATGAATCACTTCCGTACGTGAGATCAAAACACCTGATCAATCATGTGAACCATTTTACAATATAATTTTACATTTGTATTTAAAAGTTCGGAAGTTTTTTTTTTTTTCTGGGCCGCTTTCACCCAAGCACACGTTTTAAATATTTACATATATGTATAATATATTCCGGAATTTTGTTATCAATATACAATAGTTAACAAATATAAAATGTCAATGTGTCAGTTATTGATTGTAATTAATTAAAATACAGTAATTATTTATGAATATAAATTATTCATTTAGACTTTTGGAAGGAGAAAAAAAAAAAAAAAAAAAAAAAAGGAAGAAAGAAAAGGAAAAAATGGATGATAAATATTTTTATTTTACTCTTTGAACCAATCAAAATTTGATATATATTGTAATATTATAAATAAATAAGTTTATGATAAATGATGATAATTAATTATAATTTTGATTGTTAAATTGACAGTGGAGGGGCGTGGAAATAATTCTTTTCATCAAATTAACTGCTATTGAATTCTTCATGAAAAAAAAAATTCTTTTTTTTTTTTTTTTTGTTATGTATAAATATATATGAAATCTATATTGAAAAATTTATCGACACGATGACTCTCGGTCTGTGTTTAATATATATAATGCCAATAACATCCGGATGTATAATAGTCTTTTCATAGTAGCGTTTTTTAAATTGACGGCGCGTTAAAGCGGGAAAATAAAATTGATGTTGCACCTTGGAAGGAAAAAAAAAAAATAATAATAAAAAAATCTTGGCCATAAAATGACTAGACAAAAATATATTAGATAGAATTTTTCGGCTTTGTGTGTCAGTAGGATCAAGTATATTGTGATGCAACGTGTGTCTATGTAGTAGCATTTTAAAGAAAAAATAAAATATAAAAAAATTATAAAATAAATTTAATGTTGACAAATTATTATTCTCTTGTTATATTTGGAGAGAACAGAAAAAAAAAAATATATAGATTTTAACAGTGAATTGGGAGAGCGAAGAAATAATTGATATAAATAATTGATGTAGTGCGAGAAAAAAAAAAAAAAAACAGGAAAAATGAAAATATTCAAAGGGGGATGAAACTGAAGAAAAAAAAAAAATTACAGATAGCGGCTTGCGACGAGTTACAAAGCAAAAGAAAAATATAATTGTGGGTTTCACACACAAATCCATTGACTTAAACACACACACACACACACACACATAAACACACACATATACAAATTACACGTAATAGACAAAAGTAGATTTTAAAAAAATAACAGAAAATTTTAATTATATATTAAATTCGATAATTTTCAAATGGAAAAAAGAATTATGGTAAAGTTATCGATCATTTTTTTCTTTTCCCTTCTTTCACACACTTTCTCATGGGTAAATTCTGAAGACGAACGATAATGAGAGATAAAAAAAAAAAAAAATGGAAACATAAAAGGAAAAAAAGAAGAAGAAGAAAAAAAAAAGAAATTACGTTCACTCGCGCTTTCACGAATTATCTCCCTCTCTCTTTTCATTTCTGTCTCTCTCCTTCTTTCCTACCGTTTTTTTTTTCTTTCTTTCTTTCTTTCTTTTTCTATGTATTTCGTTATTCCTGTTTGTAACTTCCGTATTGGCTGACTCGATACGGGTGTCGGCATACGACAAAATCTAGGTCACTCTGTCACCAATACATTTCTAAGTCTTTCTGTAATAATAATAATCATGTATTTATTTATTTTTTATTTTTTATTATCTATTTTTCATATACATACCTTCATGTAAAATATATAATTGTCAATGAATTTATGTAAATTGTATATTTTCTCTCATCATCATTTGTCAACTAATATCACGAGTTAATTTATCTCTGTTCATTATTCGTCATATTTATCATTTAATTTATTTTTTTGTAATACATAAAAAAAATATTTCTACATATTTCTTTCCCCGCATCATTGTGATCATTATATATCCCGCATTATTGTCAAATTGACTTTCACCCCTTGCTAAATAAATATCATAAATTATTATTTGAAACACAAAACAAAATTTATTTATTTATTTATTTTTTTCATTTTGTACTATTATAATATTAATATTTAGATAATTAAAATTATTTACAATATCAATTTGCGAATATATATGAGAGAAAACCAAAAAAAAAAAAATTATGTATTTTAAAAAAGAGAAATAAAAAGTCTAGGAAATTGTATTTAAAATTATTAAAATATAAACAAGTGAATTGTGTATATAAAACGACAGATTATAATAATTCTATACAATAATATTATATATATATATATATATATATACATATCCATATATTAACACGTGAGGGACAAATACATTTAGTTGGTATACGGTCGCGCGGGTGCACACAACAAATAGTGGGGCCTCATCTGAAACAACACTCGTGTTTGTAGTGAACGAGAGGGCGTCAGTAGGTCACTGGGACGCGGCTCTTAGCCACGACGAGACCCTCTCGCACGTTCAGTCAGTCCCCGCCGGCCAGGACAGCCGCACTACGGGGCCCCCATATATAATAAATATATATATATATATATATATATGTATATATCGACACCCCTCATCCCCTCCCATCCTATCCCATCCAAAATAATAAATTAATTCATCGTTCAATAGACATTTCATCTTGTAAGCAATTTCGTGAACAATAAATTATTAATACAAAATCTTTTTTTTTTATTTTTTAGTTTTATTATGTAGTGATGACAAAAAAAAAAAAAAAAAAAAAGTCCACGTATTTTTATATATATATTTTTTTTTTCAATATTTTTTATTGTGTCTAAATATTTATTTATGTATATATATTTTTTTTATTGACCGTGTAATTGATTGTGATTGTGTGTTAATTGATATTAATTTTTTTTTTTTTTATTTGCGTTTAATGTGATCAATTTGTGATTTTGGATTGTTAAAAAAAAAAATATATATATATATATTTTTATTTATTTGTATTATAAATTAATGTTTATTTATTTATTTATTTTTATTTTTTTTTTCTCATTTCAGATAGTCCGGCACTTAGAGAAAATTAATAATTGATAAATTAAAAAATAATAAAGAAAAATAGAAAATTATGGAGAGAATGCGGAGGAATATACGAAGAACGATGCTCAATGTGTTATTAACTCTACTGTTGGCACTCGTGAGTATAAATTTTTTTTATTATTATTCATTGGATTATATATATGTAAATGTGTATGTGTATGTATTGAAGATATAGATATGTTGTCAATTAAAAATAAAACACACTAACCGGAAATGTAGCGTCGAAAATGTATCTTGATACACGCGCGACTTCTCGTATGTATACACATGTACATACATATAATGTCCTCAATTTACAATTGTGAACACGCGTTGCAGGTGCACTCGGCTGAGAATAATAATAATAAATAATAAAAAAAATCTTGTGCTAGAAAAAAAAAAATAATAATAAATAAATAATAATGATAAATAAAAATGATAGATTAATTTTTTTCCATTAATTTCCAAGTTCACATGAATACAAATTGAAAAAAGTAAAAAAAAAAAAAAAATTAATTAATTAAATAAATAAATAAATAAATTGAATAAAATAATAAATAATCCTGTAGTGATGAGATATAAATGTTATAAAATAAATTTAATTGATTAATTAAGTAAAAATTATTTTTACATATACACTCGATTTAATTTAAAGTCACGGCCAAGTGATGTAGAGAAATTTTCATAGAAAAATCTCCGTTATATTCATTAGTTGTCTAACTCAACGGTCAGTAAATCGTACCAATTTAAAAAATACACTCGAATAAAAATCTATTTTATTAAATAACAAAATACATATAAAAAATAATAATAATAATAAATAATATTATCAACATTCGATTTTAAACCCAAAGAAATAAAAAAAAAAAAAAAAAAAAAACGAAAAATTAAATAAATAAATTAATAATTCAATTCAATTGAATTAAATGTCTAAACATCTATATCAACAATTAAAAAATTTCTCATATTTCATTATACAATATATGACACGACAGAAATATTTGACAGGGTATCTAAACATTAATTAATCATTATTAAATTGTAAATTAATGTAAAAACAAAAAAAAAAAAATAATAATAAATAAATAAAATTATATCCACACATGAGGTGGCCAATATAAGTCTTGACAGGTTGAAAAGAGAGAAAGAATGAGACTATCGCCGCCGAACCGAAGATAGTAGGTCACTGCGCCGGACGCGAGGTGCCTTCAACGATGAGTTCTCTTCTTTCTATATATATATATATATATATATATATATATAATATACCTTGTATATATTGCTACTATACGAGTATACTCCCTCGTACGTGTGTACTTTTGTGCGTGGATATTCAATACATTTTATATCGTCATACGCTTTTCTGTAAGACACGCCTGTAATTGCACCTTCCGATGGTGAAGATCAACTTCTTTTCTCATCACTATATCCAATGTATGTGAGTGTATGTGTGTATATGTGGGTTTTATACGACGAGCAATGTCCAGCTTTCTTTCCTGGGAAATGTCCCTTGTCTGCCTTTATTCAGTTTATACAACTCGTGTATACTTTGCTCGTTGCTCTTCTTAATTTTTTTTTTGTTGTTTCACTCTAGTCCCATTTATCGTGAGATTCCACGATTTTTTGTTTGTTTTGTTTCAACTGATTTATCTTTTTTTGTTTTTTTATTAAAGTGAAATTACAGTGGACTGAGTCATTTGGTATGATCAAGACATTTATCTTTTGAATTTATAATTTTTTTTTTTGTTAGAATATTTTAAATAATTTTATCCCCCTTTTCTCTCTTTCTCTCTTACCCTGATAAAGTTAATAAACCTTTTTTATTTCTTAAACTTCTATCTGTCGCATGGCCCACATTATAATTAATTTCTCAAACGCCCACAGAATCGGGTAGAAAGGGGGGCAACGCATTGAGAGAGCGAGAACGAAAATATAACAAATTATCTTTTTAATTTTCTCATCAGTAAAAAATTATGTGGATCGAATGAAAACAAGAGAAGAGGAAGAAAAAAAAAATTGATAAAGACCTTTTGTTTTCTAACATTTGTTGTGGCGCACCCACAGAATTTCCAATTATGACTTGTACTTGTGACAAACAAAAAAAAAAAAAAGATGAAAAAAAAAATTCTATTGTCTGTGTATCTCATGTGTGTCTCATCAAATTTATCTTAAATACAAAAGATTATGTGCACAACTGTCTGCCAATATATTTATACTCGTGTACCATCAGTAGTTACATTTTTTTTTTTTTTTTTTTTTTTTTCAATTTTTTATTCTGCATTATAATGAAATGGTCGGTCTTTCTCTTGTCTGCTTCTCTTGGACCAGGCGCATGCAGAGGAATGACTTGAAAATTTTTGACAGGTTACGCCTTAATGCTCACACGCGTTTGCCACTCAATATATTAATATTCGTCGATTTTTCTTTATATATATTTATCTCGTGTGTTTATCTCACATGGAAAATCGTGAACTTTTCATGTACAATTATAAAAGTCTACACAAAGAATTTCAACACGATATAAATCTCTTTGCCACCTGTTGCGTCTTCAATGTACTCGTTTTCAACATTAAAATCTAGAAAAAAAAAAAAAAAAAAAAAGAAAAGAATTATTTTATGATTAATTGTTATAATTATTAGGAAAAATTGTATTTAAATGTTATAAAAGAAAAGACAAAACCAAAAAAAAAAAAAAAATTAATGAATAAATAAAAATTGGAGAATCTATGTCAATACACCCGGAGTAGTCATGAACTTTTAAATATATTCTATATAATAAAAATAATTTGCAATATCAATTCATCATGTTTATACTGACATTAATGATACATATATATTAACAATTATTTTTCTAAATATGTACAATGTGTATTTTATATTTTCTTTCATTGGGCATTCAATTAAACATCAAACCGCACCGAGTATTACATTGACAATGCCCGGATCCAGCCTCATTCTCACATTGAATAATTTTTTTTATCCCTCGACTTTTTTCTTTTTTTTTCTTTTCTTTTCCGTAAATTTTTTCTTTTGCTTGTCTTTCTTCCGACTGAATTTTTAAATTGATCACACTGCGATATTACAATTGGGGTTACAAATTTTTTCGTCGTGTTTACATACATATACATTAATAATGAGGCTGAATAATTAAATACAATATTGTTATCATATATGTTGCATAGCTTTTGAAATTCAATTTGGATTTACTTCCGGAATTTTCCTAACCTCAATTTTTACATTCATTATATATAAACATTTTATATTGAGTGAATATAAATACCAAATGAGATGTAGTATAGTGGTCGTTTATCTTATTGAGATTGCGTATATGTGCGTGTGGAATTTTTTTTTCTGGAACACTGATACACTCCTTACCTGTATATGCGTTGGGAATATACAAATAAATCAGATAAACTTTGTAAAGCCAGTCTTGTTGATTATCACCGGCCTACTTTAAAGCCACCGTGCAAATTTACTCATCGTAAATTTGTACGCAGTAGTGTGTGTGTATGTGTATTTAACTACATATATTATATACTTTAAAATATATATATATACATTTATTTGATGTGTAAGCGACAATTTATTTCCCGCTAATTTAAAAATTAAAAAAAAAAAAACAGATCGCTCTGGAATGCAGTAAACGCATCAGACAATTTCACTTTCTAAATATCGAAACGCTTCGCTTATATTCAATTGTCTTTATCTCACTTTAATGATACACCATGAATTATCTCAATTTTATTCCTTTCGTTATTATGATATTTTAATATTACCAGACTCGCTTCAATGAATTATGTCAGATAAATAAAAAGATATGAAATTGCAAAAATTAATAGATGATGAAGTAATAACCGCGACGAAAAATAATCACATAATTGAAATAAAAAAAACAACAAATAATGAACAATGTTTTTAATTTAAGAAATAAATTACCATAATTTCTGAAGACAGTGAAAGTGATGAAAGAAGAAAGTGCAACTCCTGTTGTCATCCAAATCATCTGTGAAAGTTGAAATTGATTTTTATATTCATATTCTATTTTCCAATGAAAAAAATATATTTAATATTAAAATTTTTTGTTTTTTTTTTTTTTTTTCGGATGATATTTATCAAAAGACTATTTACAGTTACTGTATTATATTTCTATTTTATACAATAGTGTTACCTTAGATGTATGAATTGCATGAATGAAAAAATATGGAGAAAGGGATTTGCATGTCCTCATCAAATTTCAGGTTGTCTCGTAACAACTGGACAGGGCAGGTTTTTCTAAGTAATCTCAGCATTCACTACATTATACGAGATCTTATCACAATATCTTTTGATCATCTTGTTTTTGTAATACATCAATTGGCTCAAACAGTAATAAACATAAAATGATGGATAAATATAATATACACACACACACACACACACACACACATGATTATATAGAATAATTTAACAAATTAATTTCCACTTTCAATATCCTTTTATTTTTCATTTATATATTATTAACTCTTACCTAATTATTGAAATTGCCACTAATATCATCGTTTTTTATAATTGCCCTTTTTTATTTTGTTTAATTATTATTTGTATGTGAAATCATCTCTCGCACACGCCCAACTGTAAGACATAAATTTTATTAAATGATCATTGTAATTGGTTGTAAACAAAAAAATAGAAGAGACACCTGGGACTTTCTGTACATCCTGTAAACTAGGTTTCGTTCTAAATCTTGATACCTCAGAGTACACGACCTGTCGCCATAATGTATAGAGCAGCAAAGAGATTAACCCAGAATGCAGGAAGTCGCCTAGGGCGACTAGAACGTGCCTCGTTTGTGTTGACAATTATGTGAATATATGTTACTTGCTTGTATGTTTGTAAATGTTACTTGTCCATCAATGACAACAGAGTCATCGTCATTTACTTGTTTTATTGTACCTGTTAGAAAATAATAACCAGTTGAGCTACACAAAAATTTCCTAACCTATTTTATGTATATATATATATTTTAAATTAAATATGTAAAAAAACAAAAACCAAAATTTATTCTAAAGATAATATCGTTGGTGTACATTTATGAATTATTAAATAAATAGTTATAATTTTATCAAAATTATTTGAATGAATAGATCAAAAAGAAAAAAAAAAAACACCATACGGAATTCAAAATGCGTGCATGTTTTAGGTCACATTCGTGTGTGTATGTGTATATATATTAATTTATGGAAACAATTGAATCGAATGTGAATGAAAAAAAAAAATAGAATATAGAGAAGTAGTGGCGAGAACAAAATGAACGGCGCGAGCGAGAATTTTTTTTTTTTCTTTCCAGTTCATTTAAGTATAACGAATTCATTGTCATTCAGTGTGTAACCCGTGACACTGCGCCATTTGAGATTCATCACGCCCGTAAAATATACCTATACATGTACACGTACGTATAAATCATTTAATTCTTGTCTGGTTGCCCGAATTCTAGCGGATCACGTGGATGCGCGAGCACGCGAGAGCTTTTATATCCGTTATAAAGTATCATTGCGATGCGTTACGAAACTTGATACTTTTTATATATATATATTTATTTTGTGTGTTGTGTGTGTTTGTGTTTGTATGTAAGACTGAAATGAGTACACTGAAGATTTAATTATGTCTAGACTGTGTCAGCACCACGTTTGCATAGATAATTAACAAAATGAATATGAATATTTACTGAAAATATACTTTTGTTGAGTTAAATTACAGAATTTTATTCCATTTTAAATAAAATATTATCATGTTTTTTTGTTTTTGTTTTAATTGCAGAGTGTAAATTGTGAGGCACCATTAGTTGACAGTAGTGCATTGCCACTGGAGCACAGATCAGTTTATGGTCCACCAGCTCAATATGGACCACCACAATCTCATGGTGCTGAAGAAAATTGGCCGCTTGCCTCACCTGACACCCCACAAATCAAACATCTTCAAGTTCAATGTGAAAAAACACATATGCGAGTCAATATTGAATTTGATCGACCATTTTATGGAATGATATTTAGCAAGGGTTTTTATTCTGATCCGCATTGTGTTCATTTGAAACCTGGCACTGGTCATCTCAGTGCTACATTTGAAATTTTCTTGAATTCTTGCGGTATGAGCAGCTCTGCAAATCACAATGTTGCGGCATACGGTGCACCAACACCATCAGGAAGCTATGTAGAAAATACAATTATTATTCAATATGATCCGTATGTACAAGAAGTTTGGGATCAAGCTCGCAAGCTTCGTTGTACATGGTATGATTTTTATGAAAAAGCCGTCACTTTCCGGCCATTCCAAGTTGATATGCTTCATGCTGTTACTGCCAACTTTTTGGGTGATAATTTACAATGTTGGATGCAAATTCAAGTTGGAAAAGGTCCATGGGCATCTGAAGTATCGGGTATCGTTAAAATTGGTCAGACAATGACAATGGTACTTGCGATTAAAGATGATGAAAATAAATTTGATATGTTGGTGAGAAATTGTGTTGCTCATGATGGCAAAAGAGCACCCATTCAACTTGTTGATCAATATGGTTGTGTTGTCAGGCCAAAAATTATGTCCAGGTAGAGTTAATTTTTTTTTTCTCTATAAGTAGAATTTTTCAAAATAATTTCTTATAATAATAATTTTATTTTTATGTAGATTCCAGAAGATTAAAAACTTTGGACCGAGTGCATCAGTCGTGAGTTTTGCATACTTCCAAGCATTCAAATTCCCTGACAGTATGAATGTACATTTCCAATGTGTCATTCAAGTTTGTCGTTACAATTGTCCTGAACCTAAATGTGGACATCCTGGACTTGAATATGGTGCACCAGCTGTGGCGATACCGCAAGAATATGGCGCACCAGTACATCAGGGTCTGGCATCCGAGTATGGTGTACCACCAGTGCCAGAATACGGTATTCCACCGGCATATCCTGATCCACGTCATCCAAGTGGGCCCGCTGGCGCTTACAGGTACACAATTTCACCATGAATATTCGCAAACAAAAAAAGGAGTTAATTAATCCCTGGTTGATATTGATTTTTTTTTTTTTTTTCCTTTTTATTTATACTTAATAGTGAACCCAATCCCGATATCGTTCCTGCGCCACAAGCTCAAACATCATCATCATCGCCCAGCTCAACGCCCGGTGACTCAACGGCCAGTAGTTCACCACAAAGTCCTCAAGACAATATCCATTTGCCCCCACCGCCATTGCCGGGACATCCAGCCGGGGCTTATCAGACAGTGAAGAGAAAAGGAACAGTTGGTGGTGACGAATTGGAAGGTAATCTCGCGACTCTTGGTGGACGTCCAAGATCAGTGGAGGGTTTGCCAGCAGAATTAAGAGGTGCTAGAAAACGACGAGATTTGATAGACGAGATGGGAATGAATCCAGTAAGATAATCATTCATTCATTCATTCAGATAAATATTATTTTTGAATACATATCAAAAAGTGGAAATTAATTAATTTTTGATGCGTTTTTTTTTTTTTAGGAGCATCTCTTCCACACAGTGAAGGTCATGACATCACACGTATACAAACGCGCAGCACAAGAGATGACAGATGTGAATACCTCAAGAATAATTCAAGTTGTAGCACCAGGCGATGTCAATTTCGCTTTAGGAACTACCAATACCAGTAATGATACAACGGTGGTAATACAAAATGCGAGTTCCAACTCGGACTCGGAGACAATTTGCATGTCATTACCCGGGTTTGTTGGCGGACTCGTTATGCTTTTACTCGTAGTTGTTGTTGCTTCATTGGTCGCAGCATTTCTTTTCGTTCGCGTAAGAGCAGTTGATCGTAAAAATGCTGGTATCAATAGCAGCGGATTTGCACATCCAGTATACGCTCCGGATTGTCCAATACCTAATCCGGAATTCGTCAAAGTTTCTAATTGATCTAGAGCAAATAAATATTAAAAAAAAAAACAAAAAAAAAAGGAGAGCCAGGGAGAAAAAGAGCGCAAAAACAAAAGAATCAGACAATGGTAAATCGACAGAAAGATAACGAGGAAATAATGTTGTCACATGATTGTGGCAATTTTATTATGTTATCGAGAATTAAATGTATAAAATTCTCGATTTTCCTCCACATCTTTTTTTGTCAACAATTATTGCAAGTAATTAATTAATGTCCATCTTTTTTTTTCTTTTTTTTTTAATTTTCACTGCTATATACCCGAAATTTTATTTCTCCTCTTTTAAACTTGACGTATCAATGGCCAAAAAAAAAAAAAAGAAAAGAATTCACCGAAGGAGAATTGCATAGTGGTATTAATGTCGGATATATTTTTATTTGTCTATTTTTTTTCCTTCTTTTTCTCATGTAAATAAGATCTCCGCAGAGCAACTGAAATGCATTGCAATTAAATGTCTTGGAGAGCATTATGTAAATATAAATGATGAATGTGACACAAGCAGGCAGGGAAATTATAATAATACGCTTTCCAAGATATGCATTTCACACAAAAAAATACCCAAATACCTGCAAAAATTCTGTCTTATTTAATCCTATCATTTCTCATTCATTCGTTATTTATATATTCACAAAACTAATTATTCCTTTATTTTTCATGTTCCCTTTATCCATGTTCCCCAAGCACATTAAATCCTCATTGAAGTCCTTTGAATTTTTCGGTTTTGCATTGTCAAGACGAAATGGAGAAAAAAAAAAATTAAATTCACCACTCGTTTCAATCTTGATGACATAAACTCGAAGAATTTAAATATTTATTTCTAATTTTCTATCCCTACTTACCTTCATATAAATTTCCTTATCATCACTATTAATCCTTATAAATGCATAAATGTCACACTCATGACTGGACATAACTGGTCAATGATATTTTTTTTTTAACGTAATTTATTTTCTCTAAAATCATCATAATTTTTTTTTTCTCACTGGTAAATTATTTCCTGGTAAAAAGGAAATTATATGTACGTGCTCATGCACAATTAAATAAACATGCGCGTGTTCAAGTTGAACATTTAATAATAAAAAAAAAAAAAAGAAACTGCAACAATGAACAAAGAGAAAGAGAGAGAGAGAGAGAGAGAGTGAAGAGCGCACGGTTTTGTACTGTGCATATATCATTATAATTATTTTTATAATTACTATGAATACATGGCTAATTTTTTTATTTATATAAAAAAAAAAAATACCAACTATTTGATGGATTTACTATGATTTTTTACCTTTATTACATTCCTGAAATAATTCAAAAATATTACTTTTTGAATTTATCCAATTAGTGATGAATTTATTCTCAAATAGACATCGTAAAAATCCTTTGGGACCCCATGTCGGATCGTCAAGAAATGATTTCAAAGGTTTTTTGAAATTTATATCAAATCCCAACTCAATTCTAGATGAAAAAAAAAAAAAAAAAAACTTAATCGTCATTTAATTCAATATTGAAATAATTGTAAATTAAATTGAGAGAAAAAAAAATATAATTTTAATTACCGAATATTTTTATTACCAGCAAAAAATTGCAAATTAATATTTCGCCTATCCAAAATTCTGAGACTGATAAAATTATTTATTTTAATGCAAATAATTTTAATTGGTATTAATTTTTCATTTTTATCAATAATTTTGTCATTGATGTGGGACAATATCACGTCATTCTCTTTTAAAATTTTTTTCCGTGAATATTTCATAGGTTTTCGAGTATTTTTAGCTGTAAAACTGTACGTATTGGATTTTATTAAAAAAAAAAAATGATACCGTTATATTTTGAGGATCAATTAATTGACTATAAAATTTGTGAATGGGGACATTCCAATTGAACTTAACCTCTCTGGTGTTGATTTCACATTCTTCCCAAGTACTTTCTCCAAATGAACAGCAGCAGTTTCCTAGTGAAATGAAAAATAAAATTTTTCAAATAATTTAAAGTGTATATTTTCAATTATATAATTTGTCAGTTGTATAAAAATTTTTTTTTTCTTCACAATCTTATGATAAACATAGCATACAATATAATTAACTTCCATGGTTGGTTTCGCGTTGCATTTACTCCAAGTCCAAGCAAACGGGACCAAAGCAATGCGTTTATCAAAACAAGTGCCGCCTAATTGATTGAATGTTAACCTGAAAAATATGAATATACCACCTATAAATAAAGTGGAAGAAAATTCCATTTATTATAAATATGAATAATAATAATTCAACTCACAGAATTTCATTATTCTCATTTAAAATTATTCCATTCCCAAGAGTATCAAATGCAGCTATCATTTGTTCGGATAATTGACTCATTCCATTTATTTCGTTTTCCATTGATTTAAAAATCATGTATATGTCATCTTGAAAATTAAAATTAAAATTAAAATTATCAATAATTATATATATATATATATATATATATATATATTCATTTTCATTATCATGTAATTATATGAATTAATTTATATTCTATAACTTGATTACAATAATTACATGTTTTTTTTGCATTTGTTTCAACTCTGATTGCAATGTTACCATCAGGATAAAATACTGATCTCGAATCACCTTGATAAATAATAAATGGTGTTTTATTATTATCGTAATATTTTGTTCCTCTAATTGATTTGGGCCAGTTCAAGTGTGACTTTATCATTGTCGTTTCATATAATATAATCCTACGACATAATTTTAATTTTGGGACTTTTGTCCAACCTAGTCCTATAAAATCATCATTTGATAATTGGTACGCAATGATTTTATTTGATTCTGATAAAATAATAATAATAATAATTTATTTAATATTGGCATAACGAAGATTTTATCATAATTATGATTTCATTTGACTTACGTGATCCAAATTTTTCTGATTTTTTATTAGAGTTCATCATAAAATTTTATTACATTAATAATTGAAATGTAAATGTCACATCATAATCTAAATATTCTACGGTACTTAAATGAATCTGAAAATGTATAAATTTAATTGATATTATAATTGGAGTTTGTATCGTTTTGTCATGCTATTTATGTAATTTAAAATATTGAATGATTTCTTATCTTTATTATGCATAACTAAATTATCATGAGTCGAAAATTCAGTGTGATAATTAGAAATGCAATATGTATACGTTAGGTAATAAAATGAAGTTACATAAATTTACCACCAAATATAATGTTGAATTTGGCGCTACCGATACTTTCTAATATCTTCATAGAAATGTCGAATGATTCGTGCATCGCCATTTTTATTTATAATGTACAAAGTTGGTGGGGGGTAACAGTGTGCAAGGAAAAAAAAATTAGCAACTGAATAATTTGTAATAAATCTTGATAAGTGGGACAATTTATATCAACGATGTTATTTGCAAAAGTCACATAATAATTGTATATGAAATGAGTTATGCTTTCAAACGTGAATGTCGAAAATTTGAGTAGATTTGTTGAATGGTTGTGTGGTGGATTTTCGTCACGATAATACCGTGAATTTTCATCAATTATCATATTAAATAAAATGGATTATCGTCAAAAAGTAAGTTTTAAATACGATTAATTAATATAATTAATTATATTCATCATTAAATATTGATAAGTAGATGTTCAACATTGAAAATAAAAATTTTTTAATTAATATTTACACATCATTTTATAAAATACAATAAATCACATATTCAATAATATAAATAAGACGATAAAAAAATATTGGATATTATTCATTCTTTATTTTCATTAGGATTCCAATCAATATATATATACAATTGATTGCATCATAAAACGTTGAGTGAGATCCAACATTATTCACTCATCTGTAGTGTTTTTAAAATTTCTTATATTACGAATACTGTTTATTATTAGTATTTTTTTTTTCTTTAAATTTTCAGATGGTTGTGCCAAGTTCCCAAAAGTACAAACATGAAGATGATGACGATGACGATTTGGAAGCGTTGCGATTAGCTGCATTGAAATCATTAAAGGCAAAAACTGCTAATTCAAAGATCAAAGGAACTTCACTCATACAAAAGCCAGCACTACCGCAAACACAATCCCCATTTTCACCATACAGCAGTCAAAGAAATGTAGCTGGAAAAAGAGAATACTTTTATCCAAATCGACCACTGAGGCAGAATTGGGTGAGTTTTTAATATTCGAAATTCTAACCTATAATTTTATTAATTACGCGATGAGCATTTGAATTTAGTTAAGGAACATTATTTTTGGCTTTTACAGAATGTATATTATCCAAGTAGAAATAATCAAAATTTAATTGAAATAATTCCCGTTGAAGAAAGCGACAACACACTGCAAAATGACCCAGATGAAAAAATACCTGAGGGTGATATTTTAACTGATGCAAAAGGTATTTGTCATAATTAATTAATTAATTAATAATTAAATATGTAAATTACAATATATATATTCAATTTTGATTTAAAATATCTTAGATGGATCGAAATTTCATCGATATACGGATAATGCCAGTGGTTCAGAAGATGAAGATGGACGGGATCAAAAAGATTTGAATGATTTGAAATTGCATAATAAAGTTGAAGATGATAATAATGATGATTTGGGTACAGACAAAGAAAATCAGAGTGGTATTGATGAAACTTCACCGCGTGTAGAAGAAACTGAGGGTGTGGCAGAAGAAGACGCGGATGAAGAGGAAGAGGAAGATGAAGACAAAGATGATGATGACGGTGATGTATTATTAATGGCAGATCTTGAAGAAGAAGACAGTTTAGAACGATTAATGGATGAAATGGAACGTGAAATGACTGAAGACAAACCTATATCAGAAAAAAAGGAAAAAAAATGTTCAAAAAAGGACAATAATAAAGAATCTAAAAAAAGCCATGAGTCTAGCAAATTACGTGCAAACAAATTACGCGAACGTGCTAATGATAAAGTAGAAAATTCATCAATGGGATCATATAAAAATGATCGAAGATTAGTTTCACCTTATGGTACAAATAAAATATTGAATAAGCACAGATCTGTATCACCAAAATTGAAGTCACGAAAAAAATCACCTCGAAGATCACCGCAAAGTCGTCGAACGCCACCGCCAATTTCTCGTCCAACAAAAAAATCACAACGCGACCAACGATTACGATCACCTCGAAAAACATCCCCGAAATTTTCTCCACGTCCACGTTCACCAAAGTTATCACCACGATCTAGATCCCCGAAAATTTCACCAAGACGAACACCAGTGAGATCGCCAATACGTCGATCACCACAACACAAACTATCGCCACGGGGAAGATCTCAATCGAGATCTCCATTGCGACGTCGTTCGCGTTCACCACCCTGTATTTTATCACGTTCACGATCACCTCGAGTAATTCGCCTACGATCGCCACGAAGTTCACCATCAAGAATTTCGCCCCGATCGCGTTCGCCATTGTCACGATCACCAAAAATTTCACCTCATCGATTATCACCACGATCACGATCGCCAAAATTATCACCGCGTCAATCGCCTCCATTATTATCACGTACACGATCACCGAAAATATCATCACCAAGGCGAACCTCACCGCGTGCTCGTACTCCACCACGTCAATCACCTCACAAATCACCAAAAAATTCACCCCGTTTGTCACCAAGACGACGACGTTTATCACCTAAAGAATTATCAAAAAAAAATCGAGTACACTCCACTACGCCTGAGGATATTGTCAGTGTCGTTAGCCATAAAAAAGAAAATACACCCATTCGACGCAATATTCCATCACCTGAATTGATACGAAATAAAACAAAAATCTCATCATTCAATAAGGAATCGATGGAAGTGACAAATGATCCAGTGTTGGAGGCCCGCAGGAGAAAATTCGAATCGACTCGATTAATTGATCCAATTCATGACAATAAAAAAATTAAATTAAGCAGAAAAGAGTCTGTAAATATAACATCAAAGTCTTCAGAGATATTGGAGAATGTACAAGATATTAATTCTCCTCAAATAACACATGAAATGTCAGAGGATGATTATGAATTGCCCGAAACAGAATTGTGTTTGCATGATAGTTATGATTTTGACGAATTGGCAGAACACAGTGATGATTCGGCGTTGCCTAGTGCAGTTACAATATGCGTTGAAGAACCACCAATTGAAAAAGAACGTGTAAAGAAGAAGAAAAAGAAAAAGGATAAACAATTATATCAAGTGGGAAAAATTAAGAGCGGTGAATTACCACTATCCGAGCGTATCAGTAAAGAAAAAAAGTGTAAAAAACGTAAAGATATAATATCAGAAAATATGAAAGACGAAATAGATACGGTTGTTGACGAATCGGTTGATGATGAGGCGGATTTGCGAACCGAGTTGAGTAGGCGACGAGCAGAAAGGCTTAATAGAACTGCGCCAATACAATCAGCGAGACTATTACAATCAGCTTTCAAAGGAGTTGTCAATGAGTATGTTATTGATGAAAATAATTTTTTTCTCTTCACTTTTTAATTGATTAACTCATTAACTCATTGATATTTGTATATTGTTCACAGAGTTGTGAAAAATAATGCTAAAGTTATTCAACGACATTTGGCCAAGAATGAGGATAAATGTACGTATAATATATATATATATATTTGTTTTTTCTACAATTAATAATTTATTAAATTATTTATTGATAATTTTTTACAGCTAATTCAAAAGATATCCGACGAGTTACAGTACTACACAGAGCAATGCCTGATTTAGATAATTCTGAAGGTAAAATTACAAAAAGAATATATTTTTTTGGAGTATTAAATATAGAAGTAAATGACGCCGACTCTTTCAATTCGATGATGGTAAAAAATTTTATGATTGTATTATAGACGAAACAATAGACTCAAAGGTTCCAATAAGATTCAGACTTGGAATGAATAAATCGACACAAGAAACACGTGAGTCAAAGAGCTCTAGGAAATCTTCCAAACGACAAGGGCGTAAGGTAAAACACAAAAATAATTTGATAGTCAATGATACTGAGCGATCAAAATGATCATTTCAAGATTATTTATAATGACGTATATATATTTTTTTTTCCCCTTATTTTTTGTATATGAATTTTTATTTACAACGGTTTGTGTGTAACGTGTGTAAATCACGAAAAAAAACCCACTGTATAATCAATTCGAGTTTTATTTGAATATTGAATATTACCTCTCTGTCTATATTTTTCGCATTCAACGTTGAGGAAAAAAAAAAAAAAAATAATAATAATAATATATTTACAATATATTAGTAAAAACCGAAGTATGGCAAAACAACACTTTCATTTTTACATATTTTTTTTTTTTTTTTTTTTATTACAATCGAAAATAAGTGCCGTGAATTCAGAAATTTATCGAGCTTTCTACATACCTTAACTTTGTACTTAAGTAATTTTAAATTAATTAATTAGCATTGAATTAATGATTCACGTGATCATTATTCATTTTCATACAGATATGCAAATGTGTGTTGCGGTTTAAAAATTCATTTAAAATCACTCTAATATTTCAAGTAAAGCCATTTAAACAAAAAAACAAAAAAAAATATTTTGTAAATAATATAAATACGTGGAGTCTGTTTTATCAATAATTTATCTAAATATTTGCATAATATGGTATTATATTACTTGAAATAAGAATCAATATATTCAATGTGCCTTAAAAATTTAAATGTATAAATTAAAAAAAAAAATAACTCGGTGTTCAACATTTTTTTTTTTTTATGCTACAAATTATTTTTAATTAATTTATTCATTTTTTTTTTTTTTTTTTTTTTTTTTTTTTGTTGTCAAGTAAACACCTTAGATAACTATATTGAAAATTAATTATATCCAAATACTTATTACGGTATATTTTATTTTATTTTTTTTTATAACTCCAAAAATTAACAATAAAAATGTAATTGTATCGTCTCTCTTTTGTTGTCCAGGGAACAAAGAAAAATACGCATTGACCCGATTGCATATTTGTACGAAGAAATTGAAAAAAAAAAAAAAAAAAAACAAAACAAAACAAAGTAACAAACAAACAAACAAAAAAGAACAGAGAGAAAGAGGTACTACCAATATTACTTTACCTCGTTGATAACTTTTCAACATTAAATGGATAAGTTTATTAAAATAGTAGAGAGCGTTTAAATCCACTCGCAATTTATTCATTCGTCAATGAATATATTCACTGAAATAATTGTTTGCATTCAAGTTAAAAGAAACAAAGTAAAGAAAAGATGGAAAAAAAAAAAAATGCTAATAAAGCTTAGTAATCGTTTTCGATTTTAATTTTCGACTGTTGTATAATCTTTATGTCCCGGTAATTTATTTTTACTATAATTATCCAATCGCCTCTTGCCTCGACCCCTCTTTCCCATTTAACCAAATTTTATATATATATATATATATTTTGGTTTGTTATAAACTAATTATTTATAGTTTACATACGTATTATGTGATATAAATGTAAATAATTTTTCTTCAATCACATTCACCAACTTCATCAGCAGCATGAGAACGAAAAAAAAAAAAAAAAAAAAAAAAATTAATAAACAAAAAAAAATATTTGAATCGTTAAGTATCTTTTGTAAACCTTAAAATACGTCTGAGACAAGTGATCATATTATGTGTATATAGATGTATAGATTTAGTTACATATATATAAACGCATATAATAATGGTAATTAACGTAACACTAACTTAATCATATATACGAGATTTTATGAAAACATTTTGTACCTGGTTAAAATATCGGTTCATTATTTCACACAATTTTTTATTTCATACAAATATTTTTTTTATTCAACATAAATTTATCTCATCATAGAACAACTATTATTCATAAATATAACATTGATATTTTTCTTTTATTTCAATTGATAGATTGAAAAAAAAATTATAAATTAGTTAATAAGTCATTTTTTTTTTTTTCTTTTTATATTTGTCAATGGTTATCGTATTAAGTACTTGCAATTGATGAATTTAAATAAACAAAAAAATTATTAAAAAATGTAAAATTAGATTGATGACAATTGAAAGAAAAAAAAAAAAACAAAAAAATTACTCCAATTATTCTGTGATAAATCAATTATTGTTTTTATTTATTTATTTATTTTATAATTTTTTTTTTTTTTTTTTTTTCCAATCTTTTATTATTTCAATCTGAAATAGTTTAATAGTGTTAATAATTTTGACCATCATTTATATATAATTTGAAAATATTCGTACATAATATGTATATATATTAATAGCAAATTTTGATTTTGTTTGTTTCTTTATTTTTATTTTTATTTTTATTTTTTTTTAAATTCATTATTAAAGCACTGACCAGCATAATTGTAGAAAATTTATAAATGTATTGAATTTTATTAATTGTGATAGAAAGTTGTGTCACCGTGAAAATTATCTGTGAATCTTTATAACGTAACTATTTTGTATTTATAATGTATATCATATTTTATTTTTTATCAACGTTCGAATTGAACGAGGAAAAATTTTTTTTTTGTTTACATTAAGAAAAAAAAAAAATAATAATAATAACAATAATAACAATTCCTTGCAATAAATAATTGCAATAAGCCAAATAGGAAATTCTACTGCTCAATATGTATTCATATTGTCAGCAGATTAATCAAATCTCTCATTTTCAGAAAAAAAAAAAAAGACTATTTTTTTTAGTAAAAATATTAATAAAAAGAAAAATATATATATATACATATATATAAAAACACAAATCATGTCTTCTTTTATTTCTTCACAATTATATCCACCAAACGATTTAAAATTATTCATAATTATTTATTAAAAACAAAAAAAAAAAACTCATGTATATTTTTTTTTTTTTTATCGCTATAACCTTGACAAGTGGAGGAGAAAAACATAATTAAGTGCGAAAGTTTTATTACAATGCCTTATTTATATCAAGTGGTAATATCAATGTTACGTGCATCCACGTGACGAATATATCCTAAAAGAAAATATTCTTGACGAGGTCGTGACATATATATATATATATATATATATATATATATATATATATTGTCTATGTATGTGCAAATCTGGGGATATGAAGGTGCGCAAGCGTAATGTGTGAGCGGATAAACGGGACATGGGTGGCAGTGGTGGTGGTGGTGGTGGTGGTTGTAGCCTGTGGTTTCGTCCCCTGGCCCTATGAAAACTCCAGTAATCAATGGAATGGCCAAGCTTTCAAAGCTTGTAAGCATGTGAATTCGTATTCCAATTGCATTATTGGTATAATTAACTTCAGAGTTTATCAACCAATAATAAATCAAGCAGAAAATAAAAATGTAACATGAACAATTGAAAAATCACACAGAAAAACATCAACAATGTGTACGTAATATGAAAGAGAAACAAACGAAAAAAAAAAAAAAATAAATAATATTGTCCATACAATTATTTGCTGTATGAAATATTTTATTGTAAAATATACATAGCACATTGAATGTTGTGAATATAGTAAATGTAACGGAGTCGCACTCTAGACTCTTGAGCTACCTGAGAAGTGGGTCAAATTCACTATGGAGTAAGTGCATCGACCTTGAAGTGAATCAGGAATAATGAACATAAGATAAGTGTCAATGTTGAAGTTCATCATGAAAATGATGATTAATCAGGTAGATATATCCAATTGAAAATTATAATAAATTAAATTTTATAATAAATAAATTATTTTATTTGTTTATTTGTTTATTTATTTATTATTACTGATAAAAATAAATGTAAATAATTATAATCAACAGCGAAAATTTAGTTGCATCGAGGAATTAAAAGTGAATAGAAAAACGTGAATATGGGTAGTGGAGTTGCGGAAGTTGCGACCATTTTTCAACCACGTCGCTCACGCGCTCCCGGCATCATACTCAGCGATGACCAATCAAATCATGGGCCTTATGCAAGTCCTGGTCAGGTGGTACTCGAAACATCATGTAATTCGCTAAATTCATTTATATCATAGATTATTTTTTAACCAATAAAAATTATACATATTCACATTCAAATTATAATTAATTGTCCTTTATTTATTTTAGCTGGTTGTGAGCAACAGGGTTGCAATGTTCCTGGAGGTTGTGGCGACTCTGCATCGAGCTGTAGGTCATTGGAGACAAGTAGTTGCGCTGGTAGCGGCGGGGGTGGTGGAGGACCAGGTGGCGGGGGATGTTCCGGTGGTCAAGGGCACAATCAACAATCGTGTCACATTGGCGGCTCAACTGTTTGTTATCAAACGCGACGACACTCATTATCACGATGTTATAATTCATGTTGTGCCGAATCTGCAAAAAAAGTGAGTAATCATCATCAATATTTAATTTACAATAAGTTATGTTTATATATCAATAATTTATTCGATGTTTTTTTTTTTTTTTGCAGATTTACTTTGGTGTATGCGTGACCGTGTGCGTGACTGCCAGTTGGGTTGGAGCAACTCATTGTATCAAATATATGTATTATTATAAACCAGATATTGTTAGTCACGAAGTTGAAAACAATTTGACCACTGCTGGACTTCATCATCAGCCTGTAAGTATAAAATAACACAATTTTTTTTTGTTTTTTTTTGTTTTTTTTTTTTCGTTATCTTGACTGTATAGCTTCAAGGTTTTTTTTTTATCATGAATTTACATATTTAGTTTCGGGTGAAATAACATTTAATTGTGCAAAAAAAAAAAGATTAATTTTATAATTGTCATTATCAAGGATAAATAAATTAAATATTGAAATATATATTTTTTTTTCTCTTGATTTTCAGATTATTCTTCCCTACAATGCACCATTTTTTACCACTTGGTTTTGCACGAATTGGGCCGTACTCTATTTTCCTGTCTACTTTCTCTGTCGCATTGCCAAAACAAAATGTACAAATCCAACAGAAATAATTGCTGAAAGTTTACGTGGATTTCGTGATAAAGGTTTTACCGGTGGTCGTTTTTTAACAAGATGCAGTCTCTTTTGTGTCTTATGGGTAGCGACCAATTATATGTACATTCATTCACTTCGTATTCTTCTTACCACCGACGTCATGGCATTATTCGCGACAAATGTTTCTTGCGTATATTTATTATCATGGGTTATTTTACACGAGCAATTCGTTGGTGTCAGAGTAAGTAATATCCAACATTTATTTATGTATTATTATTTGCAAGTTATTGAAGAATAATCAATGGTTTGTAGATAATTGCAGTGATCTTGTGTGATACCGGTATTGTATTGCTGGCATATATGGATGGAATTACTGGCAGTCCAACGCTTGGTGGTGTTGTTCTTGCTGCCTCTGCTGCTGCAGGATCAGCAGTTTACAAGGTCCTCTATTTTTATTATAATAATAATAATTAATTATTGTAAAATTATTATTGACATCAAGAAAAATGAAAAATGTTTTTTATTTTTTATTTTTCCAGGTGCTATTCAAAAAAGTTATTGGCGAAACTACATTTGGCCAAGTTTCTCTATTTTTTTCTATAATTGGATTGTGCAATGCAGCGCTTTTGTGGCCAGTATGTCTGGCTCTATACTTTTCTGGTGCTGAAACTGTTCATTGGGCTCGATTACCCTGGGCTGCACTATTGTCAGCGAGCATACTTCATTTAGGTTCACTTACTTTGCTCTTGACTCCTTTACCATTGACATTATTTATTTAAAATAACGGGTGGATAATCGATAAATTCTCATATATTTTATTTTTATTTTTATTTCAGTTGCTAATATGCTTGGAAACTTCAGTATAGCATTAACGTATGATTTATTCATTACCCTGGGACTCATAACAGCCGTTCCAGTCTCAGCTGGTATGAAAAAAAAAATATATTGATACAATTAATTTTTTCATTATTGTAATAATAATTCGTAAAATAATATTATTTAATTTTAGCACTTGACGTGGTACTTTATGGTGCTCATTTTGTTGGTATGAAATTGGCGGGAATGATACTCATTGCTGTGGGCTTTTTTCTCGTTATGTTCCCAGACAATTGGCCAGACTACATCACCCGGCTACTTCGGTATGCATTAAATAAATTAATAACATCAGTATTGTGGTATGCAGTTTAGTTTTCTCAATGAAAAGCAAACAAAATTTAATTCTATCTTAGAATTTAGTTATTTAGATTATTTTATACCGATCCTATTATATATTAAAATATATATAAATATCTTTCTATTTTTATTCTACATTATACTCTTTGCAAGATAAAAAAAGAAAAAAAAAAAAAAAAAAAACTAATTAACTAACATTTCGTATATGATTTTTTTTTTTACTTTGCACAAAAATTAGAGGCAGAACGCGTAGACAATCACTGAAGTAGGATTATTTGCTTGAAAGTAACGCCTATATATTTTATACACTCATAATATAAATTTTTCACAATTTTTCTTTTTTAATTTATAATTAATATTTTTAATTGAAACAAATAATACAGTAATAATGATAGCGAGACATTTGGAGGTATATATAATTCACAGTAGTATCGTGTTTATTTATTTATTTATTTATCAATTTTTTTTTTTTTTTTCTTTTGAGAAAAGTCACAAATATATATTTACATTGCGATGCTTTCAATGTATCGTATCATCACAAAACGGCACATAATATGTGAAAATTTATTTTAATTTTTTAATTTTTTAATAAAAAAAAAATTTTAATCTATTAAAAAACAAAAATTTAAAGAAGACAAAAATTTCTAAAACCATCCGATTCATTATATATATATTTTTTTTTTATCCTTGTCTCTGGTATAAATAAATATTAAAAAAAAAAAAAACTCGCTCAGCAACAATTAGGATCCATTATATGCTGTTACAGAAACATAATCGTCATGAGTCACAATACAAGGTAAGAAAATACATGGCCTATGTCTTCCATGTTGCTGATGATACTGACAATTTACCAATTGGACTGCGGCTGTATATATGAACGAAAATAAATAAATAAATAAATAAATAAATAATAATAATAAAAGTTCGTTAATGGTGAATCGTTGGTAACACGTGCATAAATGAAAGATTATTATAAATGGGCGCATGGTGAATAGAATATGACTCTTCCTTCTTCTATCTATTGTCACTTTGTTTATTTATTATTTTTCTCTATTTTTCCTTTTGTTATCTCAATCTTACTTTATCTTCATTAATTATTAAATGCACTGCTTTCTATGTTAGCATGATGCTTATCAACTCTAATTCTCCAAATTAATTGTCATTTATTTGAATTTATATTGTATATTAAAAGTTATATGTCTTTTAATATTAACAAGACGTGCTTCGTTTATCTGTGGTGGATATGAGTTTATAGATAATCAGATGTAGAAAAATAAAAACAAAAAAAACAATAAAATAATAAAAATGACACAAAATTAGACATATTTTTTCGAAATACCCAATACAGACTTGACGACAATCGTGATAGGTTTTTCAAAAAGAAAAAAAAAATCAAATAACAGTTCATAGTTATGATTAAGTTAAATAAAAGTAATAAAAAAAAAAAAAAAATGAAAAATGAATGGGGTTGATGCAGTACAAATCCGCAACAACATGGGGTCGGCAGGGTTGGTGTGAGTAGGAGCCGCAGACAATCATTGCAGCAACGGCATTTTCGACGCAACTACGGGGTATCATCAACAAATGGTGACGGGCAAACCCTCCTTCCAAACTCCGCAAATAATCAGACCAACTCGCTATATCGGCATAACACCAACATCTCCTCATCCTCTGATACCCCGCATCGCGCTATTCCTACCTCAACCACTACCAACAACCATCATCGCTCGCACGTCGCCCCACAAGCTCAACAAGGTATGCCAAATCGTACTATATACCTCAGACAAACAAAAAAAAATTAATATGTATATCTATATATAAATAAAAACAACTAATATAAATTATCACAGGATAAAGAAAATAATAGTAAAAAATAAAAAGAAAATTTAATTCATTATCAATGAGAATAAAAAAGTGTGAGGTTATGTGCGTAATTTATTTTTAAAAAATTCGCGTTATTTCAACACCTTCAGATAGCGAGTGATAATTTTGTTTTTTTTTTTTTTGCATATGACAAATTAATTGTATTTAATAAAATATCACCATGTAAAATAATTATATAGTTAGAAAAATCTATTAACTTTTCCATTTAAAATATAGTTTTGAATTGTAGTGTGATATCGTTATTCCTTTGATACTATTGATAAATATATAATTCCAGTAATTAAATTAGACATGCAAATAAAAGTGTGATTATAGTTATCCTATATTGAATGTTGATTACAATACATTATAGATTAAAATATGTATATACTTAGAATAATGATAAATATATTTAGGATTTATACGAGGAAGAAACGTTAGATCAAATCTTGACATCATCAAATAAAATAAGTCAATTTTCATGTTCAATACTTTTTTCTATGATCTTCATTAATTATTATTATAAACATATATATGTGTATAAATAAAAATATATATATATGTGCATTCGTAATGTAGTGAATGCGATTTGTTAACTTTTTATTGAATTAATTGACATGTATGTGTTAATAACAAATATAACAAATATGGAATGGGCATTATGAGAACGTGTGTTAAACAAATAAAATAAAATAATATACCGATATATAAATATATATCGGTATATATACATATATATATTTACTATTTTTTTTTTTTTTCTTCTATTTATTAATAATAAAATATTTATGAAATTTAAGAAAAAAAAGTTGCTGGATAGACACATAAATTCGTGACAATTTAAAAATTGAGATGGAGTATATACATAATTTATTATTACTCCATCTCGGCATGCTAATTGAAATTGATTTGTTTGAAATCCAGCTTCATTAATTGAATGATATAATTAAATTATTTATAAATGGGAAAAAAAAAAAAAAATAATAATAATAATAAAATAAAATTGATTTCAGATGGAGTCGACGACACAGGCACGGTATGCCAGGAGGTGCAACGCGCGACGTGATTGATTATCGTACTGGTTACATTAAATCTCATTTACGTTCACCGTCTGGTAGAGTTCGGTGACTACATCCCTTGCTTGATCATTATAAAGATTGGAATTAATTAAATAAAACCCAGTAATATAAAATATAAAAAATAATATAATAATACAAATTGTTTATTGCCGATGTGTGTTCATGGGAACAGTTGAAGAAAGAAAAAAAAATATATATAAGGTTGAAGTTTCAAAATATAATCTTAGACTTAAAGTTCTTCGATAAATGAAACAGCAAATACAAAGTATAAATTTTAATAACAATAATAATAATAATAATAATAAATGTAAAAAAAAAAATTAGCAGAGTAAATATAATTATGACAGGGTTTTTAGTCACTATTTAAATATTCAAATATAAATGTAGATAATTAATTAATATATGTATTAGAAGATGAAATTAATTCTGTGACGATATTGATTCTTTCAGAAATCTAATGAACGAATAAGAGGAAAAAAAAAAAAATAATAATAATATTGCAGTATATATTGGGAATAGTCGTGAAACGACAGTCAATTCTCTTTTCCATTTTTGAAATTTGAAAAAAAAAAAAAAAATTCCTGCCTGTCATTTACAAATTTCTACTAAATAGTAATAGATAAAATAAATTCATAATATTGTTATAATTGATAAATTAATTCTTTTCTCTTTAAAAATAATAACTTGAAACAAAAAAAAAAAAATAAATAATCCTCTTACGTATCATTTAATATTTCTATTTCAATCACATAAATATATTCACGGAATTTTTTCAGTCGAATATTATATTACAATCATACAAACTTCATTCAATGTAATATCACAAAATTAACATTTATTATTAAATCAAAAACAAAATGTGATGTGTTAATAGTAAATATAATTTATAATGATGAAATAATATTTGAATATAAATTTTTCGTCCTTTATTTTATTTAAAATTTTTACGAATTGGATGAATGGGATGAATCATGTGTGATAAATCTGGTGGATTTTTTTCAAAAGAGCTCAATTCTTTCAAACCACTGTCAGCTATTTCCCATAAGTCCGGGTGTTTTGTTTTAAAATTATTGTACCATTTTTCAATTTTTGGCCATGGAACAATAGAGAAATTGATAGCCTCGAGGCACAATGTTGCGGTAATTAATGGAAAATCCGCAATACTCAATGAATCTTTCGGAAAAACAAAAGAAAAATTATCAAAATATTATTTAATTTAATTTTTTATATTTTAATTATACATCAACATACCTCCAGCAGCATATACCGAATTAGTACGATTTAAATACGTTTCAAAGACATCCAGTGCCATTTTCATTTTTTTCAAGCCCAATGGTGTGCGTTTATAATCAAAAAATATCGGTGCCAACTAAAAAAAAAAACATATTGAAGTTATAATGTCCACAAGTACATTAATATTAATTAATATCAATGCAATAATTAAATTAGTAATTAATTACTGTATACTCCGAAATGTAGCGATAATACATTGCCAAATTGAAACATAATCTATGATTGACAATAGCACGGGCACATGGATCTTTAGGATAGAGTTTACCAGCAGTATCGTATTTATCACCAAGATATTGGAGAATTGCATTGCTACAAAGTGTGACAAAAGCAAAAATTAATTTTCCACTTATATTTAAGATATATTTTATAATAAATTTGTTTATTTAAAAAAAATCTCTATACCTCTCACCAATCACCAAATCGCCATCTACAAATACCGGAATTTCTTTTTGCGGATTAAGCTGTAAAATACGCAATACATTTATAAATGACGTTAATGTACATTTAGTTTATTATATTCATAAATACCTTAGCATAGTCATCAGTCATATGATCGCCTTTTCCAAAATCAACATTTATCAATTCATAATTTAAATTTAATGCTTTTAAAGCTTGTCTGCACGCTAATGATGGTGGACCATCAGATACTGAATATAATTTCATTGTGAACAATTATCTGCACGTAAACTATACGAAGTGTTGACACTACAAGAGTTCAACGCGTACTGATATATTTATAATATATCAAGTTCTATACTACAAATCTCAATTGAAACAGACTTTCACTCATATCTCGAGGCTATCAAATTGATAATATCAATGGTGAATTTAACCTAAAAAATTTCTAAATAAAGAAAACAACTAAATTTAAATAAAAAATTAATACACTTAATAATTCTTATTTTCTTCCTCTTTAATTTTTATAACTTCTTCAACACGAAGTTATTAAATTTATTTATTTATTTACTATTTGACGTATATATATTTTTTATTGTTCTTATATTAGAACAAATAACAGAAGCGCATATATAATTAATTAAAAATATTGGCAATCTAATTTTTTCTTTTTTTTTTTTTTTTGTTCAGTATTACATCTATAAATTTTTTAAATTTGTATTATCACTCGGAACAATTATTTGTTTGTTTGTTATTCCATTTACCAATACTTCAATTTCATCGAAAATATATTGACTATCAGTAATTAATTTCAATCGCATTATTTACACAACACACACACACACGCACACGCGCATTAATATTTTTAATGAAAAAAAAAATTATAATAAATAAATAATAATAATATAATATAGATTTTTTTTCAAATTTAATTGACTGGTGATATAACGATATGAAGTTTAAGTGTATCCTTGTTGGGACCAACGAGATAAGGTGATACTGGGGAATCCAGTGACATCGTACCATGTTGTGGATTTAATTCTTCAAATGGCAATAAATCATCTAAATTTAGTACACAATCTTCCTTATTAAACCTGTGTGTAACTTGAATGACACGAACAATATATTCTATACCATCTTGAAGACCATAAATTAATATGCCAATTTTAACTCTCATATCAGTATCACTGTCGGCAGGTGGATCTTTACATGTCAATGACAATCGGACTGAGCATATAACATGTTCAGGCATCTCAACTGTGCCTTGCCAAACAATAAGGAAGAATCTTTTGAACCATACGCCTTTTGGATAAAGATCAACTACCCATTCACATGCACGATCACCTGCATATTCAGCGAGAAACGATAAACTTGAAAAAACAAATGTGCGCGTATGATAAGACGGTAAACTGTGAAAATTTTCAATTGAAAGTAATGAACTACATGTATCAACTGTATATAATCTTGGTTCAAATAATAATGCGCCATTTTCTTCATTTTTCATTACTTCACATACACGTGAGTGTTGCTCAGAATGAAATGACATTCCTATAGCCATTCGTTCAACAAAAAATTCTTTATATTTCTTTGTTAATGGTGATAATAATAAATCAGCTAATTGTCGCGGTGACATCATAGGAAATCTTATTGGTGTCATTACAGTAATAACCAGCAATTCCAATGTAGATTCAAATTCTTCTGGAGATAATTGATTTTTCAAACGATTTGCTTGATAATTTAGCCAAGATTCCAAACATTTATATAACGTCATTTCATCTCTGATAACTAAATTACTTTGATACAATAATGAGACCAGTACATCCACTTCAATATTACCAAAATCCGCATTATTTGCTATCAATTTGATATTCCATTTAATAAAATTTTGACATGCTTCAGTTATGTCATGATGTCCACAATTCGACGTATATTCAAGCCATGATACCAATTTACCATGAATCGCTGCGGTTGTTATATGATTTTTCATATATTCAAGGCACAAAATTATCAAATCTCTCACATTATATTTATCAGCCAACGATAAAATTGGTAATACGACTCCATAACTAATTCTTATTTGGCCAGTATAAAAATAACGGAGAAATTCACTAAATATTGGCACGCACTGAGGAGTTTCTTGAAGTGTTACTCGACTCTCTTGAGATTCAGTCCACTGTGGACTCATTAACATCACCTATAAAATAAATAATTGCTATTGATAAACAAAACAAACAAACAAAAACTATCTTAAGCTATTTGACAATAAATTTATCCTGTTTAAATTACCTGGAATACATCACTCGACGCACAAAGAATAAGACGATGAGCTGGATATTCAACTCCATCAACAACCAAACAAATATCATTCATAAGCCGTTCGGCATACAGTGTCGCTATTTTTAGGAGTATTGTATTAGAATTGTCAACTTCGATAGCTTCAGGTGTTACTGGCGTATCACTGGAACTTGGTCCACTTTCAGGTGTTGTTGGTTTACTTTGATCCATACTTGTCAAACTTGTCATCCATCTAAATGTACTACGTAACATCTGCACATGTCGTCTAGACGTAATTTAGCCTTCTATGCCTCGGTGCAACGTGTGCACACAAGGCTACTATTTTTTATTATTCACTATTCGTATTATCACTATTTTCTTCATGATGATTACGAATTATTCAATACAATAATCTCATTTATCAGCCATTTTTTTGCTGTATCAATACACGAATATGCATACGTACATTTTGATTATAAATTGTTATTGTAGATGTACTACGAAGTTCAGGATAAAAGTTTTTTATTAAATTTTAATATTTCACAGATATAATATGTAAATTACTTATTATTTAAGTGTTAATTTTTTTTTTCTGTTTAGAAAATTTTTTAAAATTTACTGCAGTTGGTTACAATGATGAAAATATGACATAAAAAAAAAAAAAAAAAATGAAAACTTACCTTTAGGTATGTGTTTGCATGAAAATTTATAACCTCGATTTTTTCAAAATATGTAGTTTCTTAAATCAGACACAATGATTAAAATTACAGATTTTGATAATACAAAAAACCGGTTGATAATTAAATCTAATAAATATACGTTATTACAATAAGGTGAGAAATTAAAATATAACATTTGTTGAAATTAAATGATTAAATTTGTTTATGACAAGTTTTTTTTTTCTTCCAGGTAAACATATATATAAATATCAATAATAATGATTAATTTTGTAATTTATATTATTTCAACAATCTTAATCGTACTATTAGTAAGATTATTGTATATAATATTTGCTAATCATGAAGTGACGTTGAAAAATAAATATGCAACGGCCAAAACACTTATAATTCTTGGATCTGGTGGGCATACAACGGAAATGTTGAGGATAATTCAAAAATTAAATATTAATAAGTACACACCAAGGATATATATTCATGGGCAAACAGATAAAATGAGTGTTGAAAGATTACATGAGATTGAAGAAAGTAGAAAAGATTGGAAAATAATTCCAATATATAGAAGTAGAGAAGTTGGACAATCTTATATTACGAGCATTATTACAACTTTAATAGCTTTCATTGAAGCTTTATATATTTTATTTGTTGAAACTCCTGATTTAATTTTGTGTAATGGTCCTGGCACTGGGGTACCACTATGTTTAGGTGCATTTTTAATGCGATTATTTTTTATTAGCAAATCAAAAGTAATATTTATTGAAAGTTTCTGTCGTGTAAAAACATTTTCATTAACTGGAAAAATTTTATATTATTTTGTTGATCATGTGATTGTTCAATGGCCCAAACTTCATACAAATAATGACAAACATGTACATTTAATTAATTAAATATTACTTTTTTGTTTAATCAATTTGACTATTTTTTATTTTTTAAATAGAAAATCATGAGCAGTAAAGTACCATTTACATCGTTTGAAATACCGTGGAATATTTTAACAAAAGTTTGCAATGAAGCAATACCTTTGGAAATAAAAGTCCATTTAATTACCGTTTGCAATTCTCTACGAACAATTTTAAATTCCCAAAAAAATGAAGAATTGATTAGGATTGAGGATTTATTGTTGATTATAGAAGCTTGTCTAGATAGGACATGGGAAGAACTTAATATAGGTCACTGGAAAGATATTTCTATCCAGCAGAGACATTGTTATACTGTTTGCAGTATATTGAAGGTAATTATTCAACATAATTTTGATGAAAATGAATCTATAGTGAGTTTTAATTCATAGTGTATAGCTCTTGAAATAAAATCTGTTAATGAGACGACAAACAGGAAAAAAAGTATGAAAGAGATAGTTGAACAAATCGATAAAGGTCTTTTGCTTGGAGCACCACTCGAAGAGATACCAGATATATTGACTCAAATGGCTTCTAGATTAAATAAAAAATTTCTTGAATTAGAAAATGATACTTTCAATTCTACTGAGATATCATTCGAGTTTGATGTTTCAACTTTGTCAAAAGAACTTTTACCTGGTTTCAAATGGGTCAAAAAATACAATGCACCATCAATGGAGACATTTTATAAAGAAATATTTATGCCGAAGAATCCAGCGGTGCTCAGTGGTATGAATTATACAATAGAATATCACGTGGGACATAGTGATGCAATGAATTAAATATTATCGACATTATTCTATTATTTTTATAGGTTGTATGGATCACTGGAAGGCACTCAAAGAGTGGAAGAATCCAAACTATCTAATAAAAATAGCAGGTTCAAGAACAGTACCCATAGAATTAGGTTCTCGTTATACTGACGAAGATTGGTCACAACAATTGACAACATTATCCGAATTTATTCAATCATACATGACCAAAAACAGTCAACAAATCGGTTATTTAGCTCAACACCAGCTTTTTGATCAAGTAAATTTTCACCTTAGTAATGAATATATAAACAATTATGAATTATAATTTTGCTTTTTTTTTAGATACCAGAATTAAAAGATGATTTTTCAGTGCCGGAGTATTGTAATTTTTCTGATGGCACAGACGAAGCTTTTCCGGATATAAATGCGTGGTTTGGACCTAAGGGAACAGTTTCGCCACTTCACTACGATCCGAAAAATAATTTATTGTGTCAGGTAAATCAATTGATATGATGACAAAATAAAAATGTAATAAAAACAAATTTTTATTTCAAGGTGATTGGATGTAAACAGATAATACTTTACTCTCCGATTGATCAATCATATTTATATCCATACGAAACACGATTGTTGTCTAATACCGCTGAAGTCGATCCGTTGAATCCAGATTATGAGAAATTTCCAGAATTTAAGAAAGCCAAAGGATATATTTGTTATTTACACCCAGGTGAAATGTTATATATTCCACCAAAATGGTGGCATTACGTTGTGAGCTTGACACCAAGTTTTTCAATTAGTTTCTGGTGGAATTAATATTTTTAATACATTTTTTTGTTTTTTTTTGTTTTTTAATAGAAAATTTTTCAATTATATTAAATTTCGTTATTAAAAAATACTATACTTAATTTTTACATTGACTATTATCATATAATGTGACAAGACTTTGGAATTAAACGTATTATAATTATGAAGTAGTAAAAATTATATAATGATAAATTCTTGAAAAGAATAAAATAAAAAAATATTTTTAATGAATAAAAATTTAAATATAAAATTACTGTAACGGAGGAAACTGCGAATCCATAACCGAATGATCCCTGCACGTCGGGCACGATCGGTCTTGTTTAAACCAAATTTCTATACACTAAAAATAAAATTAAAAAAAAAATTATTGAGGAAAAAAAAACATTATGAATTTCGTGTGATAATTTATTCGTACCTTTTTATGAAAAATATGTCCACATTGCAATTTATATATTGATTTTGATGAATTTGGATTTAGTACTTCAAAACATATAATACATTCATTATGTTCAAAATTTTTATCTGACGATAAATTTTTCGGTTGTATTATATTCCATGGATTTTTTTTGGCCACATAATCTTTGTTTACTGAAAGTACTGAAACATCTACGAAAAAAAAAAAAAAAAAAAAAACAAATCTATCACTCAAAAATATCCAATTTTTTAGAGGAAGAAAATAGAAAAATAAAAAATAATAAAAACTTACGAGACGACGTAGATGAGGTAGAAATTTTTCTTTGCTCTTGGCGACGTGAATTTTGTGGTAGATTTTGATCTGAATTTGTAGAATAATCTGCCAATTGCAACTTTTCACGCTGAATCAAAAATGTTTCAGCTTCATTTATAATCGACGATATTGTCTGACCCGTCAATGAATTATTAAACTTCTTTCTAACTTGATTAACACTCCATAATAAATCATATTCTAGTGCACCACTATTTCTAGATCGCAACAAGCCTAAGACCATGTCCATCGACTGCAGCGTCTTTCTTATCGATTTATCGTTCATTACTTCGTTCGATTCCTCAGTTTCTTCATTCGATGTCAAAGTCACATCTGCTTTCTCTGAAGTTTGCTTTTTTTTATTTGAATGATCATTTAATATATTCGAATAGTCTACAGTTTCATCAGTAGTTGATGTTGATGAAGAATGTGGTTGTGAATTATGCGCCGTAGAATGTGACAATGGAAAATTGTGTACAGCTGGTGGCATAAAACGTGAAGGTGACAACACGTTATAAGGATATGTAGGATATATAATTGGAGGGGATGAATTGGTAAAAATAGGTAAAGGATATCTAGGTGAGGGTAGCAAATGAGGTGAATGATTTCTAGGTGTTGGGATGTTGGAAAAATTGGAATAAACCGATGTAGGAATTGGCGGTGAAATATGACGCCCGCACATACTGAACGCAATTTTCAATAATTTTAGGATATCATGTGTTGGAAGTATTGGGAGTTCGGGCATCATTAAATGTACATCATCAATATCTATGCATCGTTCCTTGGAACAAATTTCTACTAAGATTTCATTATATTTTTGGCGAAGGATTTCGCCAATGTTTTTTATATGTTCCATAGGTTTAATCCATTCGTTTTCTGAAAGGGGTAATTGATAGCCAAGAATTTCTCCCAATGAATTTTGTATTGTACTCAGTATAGTATAGTCCTTTTCAAACTCTGCCAGACTCCTAGCAATGAACACTGAGCATATCATGTATTGACAGTCGAGATTTGTTCTTAGCATTGCCATTTTCATATCAACTAATTTTATTTCTTTTTCGCGTAATTGATTCATTAATAAGTTGACTTTTGCTGTTAGTTCTGCCATACTTTCAGTTGAAGTATTATTAGTATTCTTATCTTCCATATGATGATGATGATGATTACTATTATTATTATTATTATTATTATTATTATTATTATTATTTGTTCGTAGTAATGGATCATCATTATTGCAATGTCTTATATCACCATTTGTTACGACTTCATTTTGACTTTCTATTATTTCATTGGAACATAGTGATTCTTCATTTTTCTTATGGATATGATAAAGTTGCGATAATTGTTCTTCATTACTGTCATCATCAAGATCTTCGTTTTCCCCTTCACATTTTGTATCAATCTTTTTTTTCATTAAACACCGCAAAACAGTACAAGTATTGCTTTTGACTAGAGCAAAAGTTTCGGGTAATGATTCTGGTGTACAAATATAATTGCCGATAACTGAAAATCTCGGTGATTGCAGCAAAAATTCTAAGATTTTAGTGCGATTCAAATCATACAATAATTTATGACAATCATTGACTGAATCGTTACATCCATCCCATTCCTTTTCTAAATAATCTATTTTAATTGGTCCATTTTTTGAAATAATTTTATAAAATTGCGAATACAAAAATGATCTGTTAAATGCTGACAATGAAGAATTTTTATTGGCATCAGAAAAATCTTGTTCTGGTGATGTTTCATTGTATATTTTTTTAAATTCTACGTTGCCATAGTATTGCATATCCGGACGCCAATTATTGGCCTCATTAATGTTAAAAAAATATTCTCTCGAGTTGGTAGAATTATCCGAAATGTTTTGAATTAATTTATTTTTCAATGGCAATGTCGATTCCGAATTATTTAGTTCGACAGATATTTCTTGTTCGTTGTTAGTTGCAACTTTTTTCAGTGTATTTTCCACTTGATTTCGAATTTGGGGTGAAGTAATAATGCATTTTATTACTTCATTATTTTTATTGTGAACTGTGATTATTTTTATCTTAGATGGAATTGACTCCCATCTACAATTAGGAGTGAAACATTCATACAATAAAATATCTTCATCAGACGTATTTTTTTTCAGCGACAGTAATTTTTTCTGTACTTCCCAACACGCTGGATGAAATGATAATTTGCATGGCGATACGTAATCGCATATTGCTGTTACTATCCCTTCAAATGTTGGATTATTAAAATAAATATTTCTTCCTGGCGAAAATTTTTCAGATTCCATTAGACAATTAGTCATGAAACATTGTGCATCAGGTGGATGCCAATTTTCGCATTGCCTTCTATAATCTAATAATTGTGTTGCTAGACCACGACGTGTTGATTCAATAATTATTTCATTTGTAATTGGCTGATAGCAACATGGTATTTTAAAATTTTCATTCTTTAATATTGCAAAACATTCGTTTATTTTATATTCAGCTTCTTTAAAACAGTAAAATTTCAAATAAAGCTCTACAAGAGCATCGTATATCAAAGGATATTGGTATGTGACCGATTCCCCAAGTTGTAATAAAATATTTTTTGCTTTAAGCAAATCCACAAGTTTGTTGGACTTCAGTAGACATTTGCAGATTAAATATTGAATCGTAATATCCAACTGCGATTTCTCGTTGTTATTATTGATATTAACACTTTTTTTTTTACTAATAGATTCACTACTTTTTTCATAATAAATAATCGCGTGTGAAAATTTATTCGATTGATAAGCCTCAGCAGCTTCTTTTAAAGTTGACTGTTCTTCTTCAGTAATATATGGTTTTGATGTATACAATTTTAATAAATCTTCAGGCATTTTTAATATTTCACGGAGTTTTTCGTTCAAAGCTTCGATCGCTTTCGGCTGTAGATCAATGATGTATTCTGCCTAATGCAACAAAATAAAAAAAAATAAAAATATTCGTCATCTAGCTACTTCTATTATTTATAAATTAATTAATAAATACCATTGTTATTCCGTTTTAAACTTTTGCACATCACACAATTCAATGAAAATAGAAGAATAAATTCACCTGAAAAATGTTGAGAAAGTTTTAAATTAAAAAAAAAACAGTAATCGATTGTTTATATGTAAGACGAGATGTTGAAGGATGACGCAATTGCATATAACGAATTCCGAACGAACAATTACTTACGATCATAAAATACACGGATTAATTGATAATTAAATATTTTTTAAGTTATCTTAGTCAAGTGAGACACAAAAAAATTTTTTCCAAATATTTTTATGGTTCAATCAATGGATAATTCAAGGTAATTATCGGGAAAAATGAATGTGGTTAATTTTTTTTTTTTTTTTTTAAGATGATAATTCAACCAGTACAACTATTTGTATAACGAATGGTTAACAAAGCGATTGCTGTGAGAATTCGCGGTAAAATACACTTAAGTGTAACTGGTGGCGTGTATACAGTAATGTATTATACTTCTGGCACTTCACTGGCCACCCTTTCCCCGGGAAATTTAAATATAATCAAATCAGGAGTTGAGCAATGAATTTTCATTAGATGTCGTTACTGACAGTAACAAAGATAGCGGGAATTCCCATATTCATCCAACTCGTTGACAGTATCAAAATATGAATTATTTCGTACATAAAAATAGATATGTTAAAATTATATGTTTATTGTATCCTATAAAATTTTATTTTGATGATTTTTATTTTTGTAGATGCAAAAATAAAAGTATCACTATGGACCTCATTGATACTGATAACTCATATTATATTTTTTATTTAGGTTATGTATACCAATACGATAAAAATATTAATGGAAAATTATTTTTCTGCCTTCGATTTTTATTTTAATTTATTTTGTAAATGTACAGATAAATTATTATTATTATTTTTTTTTCAGCCTGATATGTTCATTGAGTCTGCTATACTTTTGCTACGTGTATAACAACACAAAAATTCTCTCTTTTTCTCATTCTAACGCTAAAAATAAACGCACATGCAGTGGACCATCATCTACAACATTTGAGAGTATAGAATGAAGTGTATTATACGAAATTTTGAGTTGAAATAATTCTGTAATGATGACAGGACCAATTTATCCACCGATCATAATTCTTGAGGTAAATAATATACAGTATGAATATATAAAATAATTCATAATATTTAATTATGTATAGAGTCTACATCTACAATTAACTTTTTGATTTATTCAACTGTATACAATGTAAATAATTCAACATTGAAAACTATACTTTTTTATTCCTCATAATTTCAATTTTGAAATTATTGAATCTTCATTGAAATAATCAGGTTTTATACAATAATATTTGCTGACATGGTAAATCTTTCAATCCAAATTTAAACAATTTTTTCTAACTTTATTTATCAAATATACCAGACAATTATTAACTTGCATCCTTTACCAGGTATCATCTCTCGACGTGCGTACGAGTTTATTATTGGCTTTTTTCCCTCCCAGTCGAGTGTATACTCATCTATTTTAAGATTAATCTAGTAGCACATTATCCATGTTGATCGTTGAATCGAACATGTTGCGGAATATCTGTTACTTAAAATTACCGCATCGACCATTAACAAATTAACCATCGGGTTAGTTTTCGTATCGTTCATGTGTAAAACACATAAATCCTTTGAAAAATAAAAAATAATAAATACGAGTAAGGGTGATCCGTGCAAAAAAATAAAAAAAAAATAACATATTCCCCTTATTGTCGTGTTCACGAGTGCGGAACAAAAGTCCTCACTCGCCACGACTGAATATGTCCTGGTCCTATATCCGCACCCATGATGGCGATGACGTTACTCCACGTCTAGAATATGTCGTCGCTGGTTCTTTTTATTGATCGAAAGCCAAGGGTAGTTGGTAACGCAGTCGCATCGGATCGTTTGTTGATAGCCACCCTCTCTCTTATATTCTCTCACTATCTTTACTCCCACAGAGTCTTCATGATTTCTGCTATTTATTGTACAAATTTTTATTTTCTACTTTTTATCATGAACATGTTAAGTTTTGAATGATTACGGTAATTTTCGATGAGAAAGATATATATATATTTTTCTCTTTTTTCAAAGTCTTCGATCGCTTATGCCTCATTACATTTAAAAGTCAATCAATAAATAATTAAATAAATGTATTATATAAATAAATGAAAAGTGTAAGAAGCAACAGCGGGGTAGATTATATATATAAACCGATATGTCTTGAATTTTTATTCACGAGTTTGCGCTTTTGTATTGATGTGGTGGTGCGCAGGACATAATTATATTTTTCCCCCTTCTTTATTTCCTTTTGTTTCTCACTCTTTTATCAGTTGTAGACGACGACGTGAACGTCGTGTGCACACGGGGTGGTTTTTTGCCTCTCGCCTCTTCGTTTTACGTGTGCCGGCGGTACATTAATGGTCGGTGTATACAAATTGCGCGTTTGTTTTTTTTTATTATCATACCATTATTTGTCATAAAATAATCGAAAAAAAAAAATAATAATAATAATAAATAATAATATATACAAAAGTGTAATTAAAATTTTTTTAAATCAGGGAAAACATAAAAAATATATATAAGTGTCTTTTATTGCTGATTGTGACTGTTAAAAAATTCACGATGGTGACAGACAGCACGAGTCAGGTAAATTTGTAATTACACCTGAGAAAGAAAAAAAAAAAAAAAATCCCTCAGTATAAATATTCTTTCCTGTTGAATTGAATTTATTCAATTTATTATTTTATTGTCATATTTTTTCATAAAATCCTAGCATTTATCTCTGATCAATTTGGAAAAATGTTTATTATTTTGTCGTAAATATAAATTTCATGTATAGTGAGTACATAAAAAAATAGTCATTAAAAAATGACCTATACATACCTACACATACGTTTATGTGGATAGAAGGGACGTGAAAAAAAAAAAAAAGGGCGGATGCTGAATAGCCGGGGAGAAATTCGCGAAATTATTCAACATCAGGCGTATCATATGACGCTTACATTTATCTCGTAAAATATCCTTGGTATTGTAAAAAAAAAAATTTTCTATTGCTCTATTGTTTAAATCTGAAATGATTTTTTTTATATTTATTATTAGTGATATATAAAAATGTAGATTAGATAAGAATAAGGTAAAATTAAGTGTGTGAAAGCTTCTAAGATGAATTAACGACGATATGGACATTGTTGTAGTTTAAAATAAAAATGAAAATAAAAAAAATAATAAAATTATTGTAGACAAATATCCAGACTACCTTTCTCCGGTGTACAATACGCCATTGTAGTATAATTAATTGTCCCCGTTATATTCTCACACTCATGAGTCTAATCGCACTGGGGATAGTATTGATTGTTCTGATCGCTTTCGCAGTCGCACTCATGTAAATATTCTGATTTCACTTTCTTTCGTTTTTTTTTTTTTTTGTTTCTTTCTTTTAAATTTATTTATTTACTCCGTATCTTTGTTTTTATTTCTTCTTATTTATGGATTTTTTTTCCTTTTGATTTGTAATAGACGGACGATACGACGGCTTTTCTTCGGGCTGCACGTTCAGGCAATTTAGAAAAAGTTGTGGAGTATTTGAATACAAATCTTGATATTAATACAGCCAATTCTGTAAGTTTTATAAAATATATTTGATTATAATTATTTTTTAATATTATCATTTAAAGTGTTGATTAATAATATTTTTTTTTACACGATATAGAATGGACTGAATGCATTGCATTTAGCATCCAAGGATGGGCACGTTGAGATTGTAACAGAATTATTGAAACGAGAAGCAAAAGTTGATGCAGCGACAAAGAAAGGAAATACAGCACTTCATATAGCCTCTTTAGGTAAAAAGAAAAACAATAAAAAGATGTTTAAAATTTACATTTATAATATATATATATATATTTTTTTTATTAGCTGGACAGGATGAAATTGTCAATATACTTATTCAATACGGTGCTGCAGTAAATATTCAATCACAAAATGGTTTTACTCCATTATATATGGCAGCCCAAGAGAATCACGATCAAGTTGTCAAATTATTACTCTCAAATGGTGCCAATCAAAGTTTAGCAACAGAGGTAAATTTATTCATATGAATTATATAAATTTTAGTTGAAATTGAACAATACAAATAGTTATTGTACTTGACGTAATAACTGTAAAATTTATGATATCTGCAGGATGGTTTTACTCCTTTGGCTGTTGCAATGCAGCAGGGACACGACAAAGTAGTCAGTGTACTACTTGAAAACGACTCGAAGGGCAAGGTCAGATTGCCGGCATTGCACATTGCTGCGAAAAAAGACGATTGCAAAGCCGCCGATTTACTCTTGCAGGTAAAATTGAATTTTTAAATGAAAAAAAAATAAAAAAATAAATAAAATACATTGTCCATGATTTTTATCGTGTGAATGATTAATATATTTTTATTTTAGAACGATCATAAACCCGATGTAACGTCAAAGAGCGGTTTTACACCGCTCCATATAGCAGCCCACTATGGAAACGAGGAAATAGGTCGATTGCTCATAAAAAGGGGCGCGGACGTGAATTACTTAGCGAAGGTATTCCACCCATGTATTCTACATTGCATTAATTACATTTGAAGGCAATTAAATTTTTTTTGTCTTTCATCATTAACTTGGAATTTTTATATATATGTATTTTTTTTTTTTTCTTCATTCGTTGTGGATCGTAGCACAATATTAGTCCATTACATGTGGCAGCGAAATGGGGAAAAAATAATATGGTAAAACTTTTATTGGAAAATTCTGCAATGATTGATGCAAAAACGCGAGATGGTTTAACACCATTGCATTGTGCTGCGCGTTCAGGTCACGAAGAAGTTGTATCAACGCTTCTTGAACACTCTGCGCCAATAAGTGCTCGGACAAAGGTACATTATAAACTTTTGATATGTTTTTATTACTCCCACCTTTCCTAAAATTGATTTTTAATGTTGTAAATATGTTTTAGAATGGCCTGGCACCGTTACATATGGCTTCACAAGGCGATCATGTCGATGCAGCGCGAGTTTTACTTTATCATCGTGCACCTGTCGATGAAGTAACAATCGATTATTTAACATCACTTCATGTTGCAGCCCATTGCGGTCATGTTCGCGTTGCAAAATTACTGTTGGACCGAAAAGCTGATCCAAATGCTCGTGCTCTCAATGGCTTCACTCCACTTCATATTGCGTGTAAAAAAAATCGTATCAAGGTCGTAGAACTTTTATTGAAGCACGGTGCATCGATTGAATCTACCACTGAGGTAATAAACATATTTTTAAAGTCTTTGATTAGGTGATTACACAATAATAAAATTGTAAAATTATTTATTTTTATTTGTTTATTTATTTATATATTTTTTTTTCCTTTTTTTTTTTTTTTAAAGACATTAGACTATTTAACGATTCATGTATGATAATTTCGTAAATGAAAACATGAAGAAATTATTTGTAGAATGGATATAGATTTTTTTATTTTTTATTATTGATCATCATCTGTTTTACAGTCTGGTCTGACTCCATTGCACGTGGCGAGTTTTATGGGATGTATGAATATCGTAATATTCTTACTTCAGCATGAAGCTAATCCTGATGTGCCAACTGTAAGAGGTGAAACGCCACTTCATTTAGCCGCTAGAGCTAATCAAACTGACATTATTCGAATTTTATTGAGAAACGGCGCCAAAGTTGATGCTCGTGCGCGGGTAAGAAAAATAATTGAACAACGAAAAACAATAGCACCCATAACATTTTTCTAATTTATTTGTTTACAGTAGACAATTTTTTTTTTTTTCCTTTTTTTTATATCGAATTTCATTAATTAATTTCATTTTAAATCATAAATAACATGCACTAAACTATTAACCAGTTGATCGCATTTTTCGTGAATTTTACTTTTCAATAATTCACACTATTCGGAAGTTATGAAAATATATAAAATCAATTGTCACACGTGTAAAAAAAATATATATATATATATATTTTTTATTAATTTAGGAAGAACAAACACCTTTACATATAGCATCGAGACTGGGTAATGTGGATATTGTTATGTTGCTATTGCAACACGGTGCAGCGGTCGATACTACGACAAAAGACATGTATACAGCTCTCCATATTGCAGCGAAAGAGGGTCAGGAAGAGGTAAAGTACAATAACGATGATATTGCTCAAATAGCAGACTATATAAATTCACAAAATTCTATTTATTTATTTTGGACACGTCACCAAGAATATATGATATGATTTTTCATTCTATTTATTATCATTAATATAATTTTTTTTTTTTTTTTCAAATTTTAGTATATACATATATTTCAATTATTCCCACGTATTGTCATATTTTTATCACACTGTTGATTTATTTTATGTTTGTAATGTTATTTTATTCATACAATTTTAATAAAATATATTAGTATTTCTTCATATTTTTATTTAGTATCATTTATTGGAATTTTTTTTTTGTTTATACAATTCTGTGTTTGATCTTAAGGTAAGCCTTGAATTATTTATATGCACTGTAAATTGCTTCTAATTGCTTATTATTTTATAAATCTGTTACTTATTAATAATAGATACATTAATATATATTATCTTGTAGTTTGTATCTTGTAGATTGTTAATAAATAATTTAATTAATAGGTATCAGCAATTCTTATTGAAAATAATGCATCAGTGAAGGCCACAACCAAAAATGGATTTACACCTCTGCATATTGCCGCTAAATATGGTAATACAAATGTAGCAAAAATATTACTGCAAAAGGAGAGTAAATTAGATGCACAGGGAAAGGTAATATGCAAAATATGATAAAAATATATTTTATAAAATTATTAATTTCAATGTTTTCTTCTAGAATGACATAACACCATTACATTTGGCCTGTCATTATGATCATCCAAATGTTGCTAATATAATTTTGGAAAAAGGTGCATCACCCCATTTATCATCGCAAAATGGCCATACACCATTACACATTGCAGCGCAAAAAAATCAAATGGATATTGCATCGACACTGCTTGAACACGGTGCCGATCCAAATGCACAATCTAAAGCGGGTTTTACACCGTTACAGTTAAGTGCCCAAAAAGGACATTACGATATGACTAATTTATTGATTGAACATGGCGCTGATCCAAATCATAAATCTAAAAATGGTCTTACTGCATTGCATTTATGCGCCCAAGAAGATTCAATTCGGGTTGCATCAGTTCTCGTAAAAAATGGCGCCAATGTTGAGAGCGAAACTGAATCAGGATATAGACCTATTCATGTAGCTTCACATTTTGGAAATTTATCAATGATACGATTTCTTTTGAAACACAATGCGCAAATTGATGTTCGTACTAATAATAATTACACGCCATTACATCAAGCTGCGCAGCAAGGACATGCCCACGTTGTAACTGCGCTTGTTGACGGAAATGCATCACATACTGCGCAAACGACGGTAATTTTGTTGTTCATTAAATGAAAAAAAAAAAATTAATGACTAAAATATTCTACAGTTTCATTAAATTCTTATATCTATATTTATATATTTTATTCTTAGGACGGATTAACACCGTTGAATGTCGCACAAAAATTGGGATATATATCCGTGATGGAAGTGTTGAAGGGATTACCATATGATACACAAACTCCTGATAATAAAATGTGGGAGGAAAAATATAAAGTTATTGCACCGGAAAGTTTACAAGAGACTAGTTTGATGTCGGATTCAGATGATGAGGGGGGTTCAGATGGATTAATTAATGAACAACCGTACAGATATTTAACGGCAGATTTAATGAAGAGTTTACGAGATGATTCATTGCCAATTGATGTTACTCGAGACGATCCAATACACCGTCAATTATCTAAAGAAGAAAAGCAGGAGTTTACACAAAGTAGTAATTATTGTCCACCAGAGAATTTCGATTCGACAGACGGAATTAATTTAGGGTATTTATTATCTCAAAGAAATAATTTATTATATGAATAAATTAGAATATAATTACTTTTACATATTTATTTATTTTATTTCAGAAGACTTCACTTTAGATCGTAAGTGCCATTGAATTTATTTCGAATATTTAAATAAAATTTCCGGAGAAAAAAAATTTATATTAACAAAGTGGATAATTTTTTTTTTTTTCCAGATTTTTAGTGAGCTTCTTGGTGGATGCACGTGGCGGCACAATGAAAGGCTGTCGACATAGTGGGATAAGAATTATTGTGCCACCTAAAAGAGCGACAATGCCCACTAGAGTTACTTGTAGGTTGATAAAATTAAGTAAAGTAGCGAATCCACCATTATTGATGGAAGGTGAGGCTTTGGCTACACGAATCATCGAGATGGGACCTGTAGGCGCATCATTTTTAGGGTACCCAATTAATTATAAACAAATCAGCAAATTTATAAATTATTTAATTAATTTTTTTAAATTTATTCATAGACCTGTCTTGATTGATGTGCCACATTTTGCTGCTGTTCAAGGCAGAGATAGGGAAATAATAATTTTACGAAGTGAAAATGGAGAATCGTGGAAGGAACACGATAATTTACATGAAAATGATGATTCACTTTTCAATACGGCTCACGACACACAAATGAGTTCATTACATTCAGGACGAATTACTCGAATAATAACTACAGAATTTCCCCAATACTTTGCAATTATAACGCGAATAAAACAAGAAGTTCATGTGATTGGTGCTGATGGTGGCATTTTAATTTCCAGTGTTGCGAATCATGTTCAAGCAGTATTTCCACCTGGTGCTTTAACAAAGAAAATTAAAGTTGGACTTCAGGTAAAAATTTAATAGCTAACCAATATGGTATATAAATTTTTAGAAAAATTTTCATAACTTTTTTAAAAATTAAATTGAAATTTTTTTTGTTGCTAATTCTATTACAGGCACATGTTATTCCAACTGAGTTGACGGCAAAATTACTTGGTAATTGTGTGGCAGTCTCGCCCGTAATTACTATTGAGCCTCGACGACGAAAGTTTCACAAGCCGATAACTTTAACAATTCCAACACCTCAAGCCGCAAATAAAGGAATGATCAATCAATACGGTGGTGAAACACCAACTCTTCGTTTATTATGCAGTATTGCTGGTGGTACTAGTGAAGCACAATGGGAAGATGTAACTGGATCAACACCACTCACTTTTCTCAATGATAGAGTATCATTTACGACGACAGTTTCTGCACGATTTTGGCTGATGGACTGTCGAAATATAAGTGAAGTACCGAAAATGGCTACTGAACTTTACAAAGAATCACTTTTTGTGCCATTTATTACAAAGTAATTACATTTAATTCATATCATGAATTATTCGGAATGAAATTGATTTATATTTTTATTTATATTATATTTTTCTTCTTCTAGTTTTGTTATTTACACAAAACGATTTGACTTACTTGAAGCAACGTTACGTATTTTATGTATGACTGATGGAAAAGAAGTAATGCACACGCTAGAAAAACAAGAGGAATTTTTAGAAATTGTCAAGAGTCGTGATGTAGAAGTGAGTATTGGATAAAACCTTTTATATCAATAGATTGAAAAACAATATTATATTTATTATATTTATATTTTAGGCGTTGGATGGAAAAGATCTGTACTTGGAATTCAGTGGAAATTTAGTACCTGTAACAAAATCCGGCCAACAGCTCAAATTCACTTTTAAGGCATTCCGTCAAAACAGATTAACCTTCCATGTCAAAGTCAAAGATCCACTACTTGATCCTGTTGCGCGTATGATGTTTATGCGCGATTCAAAAGTGGCCAAGGGTGATCCACCTCAACAACCAGTTTGCATTCTAAATATTGTCCTGCCAGATGCGTCAATGCCAAAATCAGAATCAACAATAAAAATTAGAGGTATTATATTCCTCATCAGTAAAATAACGACGCCACAAAAAAAACAAAAAAAAAATAATCGAGCTTTATCATCAGAGCATCTTATGATAGTTGACGTATATTTGTCATTCATATTTCGAGCATGCCATCAATTAGGAATTTGTTTTTTTTTTTGTTTTTTCTTTTGTAGAAATAGATTCCAACTTCATTAGCAAAATGGATATGTATCAAACCACATACATGAGAGATTACGGGGAAAAGCGCGACATACCAAAACCTACATCGCCCAAACAACAAAAACGTATTACAAATATTTTACACAAAGAACAAACAGGTATGTATTTCATTCATTGAATCGATGAAATTCACAGTAACGTATCAAAGAAAAATTTAATAATTAATTATTTCGGCCTAAATATTTTTGTTAGAAAAGTATAAATAGATGTAGCCCCTTGCCAGAGAAAAAAAAAAAAAAAAATAGAAAAGTTGATCTTATTATTCCGTAGGGATTATGTCAGGCTTCTTAAATTTAATTATGAACAATTTTCATGACTAATATTGTGTCTTACTGCTGTATGAATATTCTGTCAGTAAGCTTAAAGCTATTGTTGAAGTATAAATGACATACTCTCCACATATCTCAGTTGGAAAATTTAGCTAAATTCCCATCCGTATAAAAAAAAAAAAAAAAAAAAAAGAAATAGTAATAGTAATAAAGAAAGTTAAAAAAAATTATATTCTTTATAATATGTCACGTGAAAAGAATTCATCATCGGTATTAGAAGATCTGTGTCAAATAAATTGTCATGTGGGAGCAAAGCTATCTGATGGAGGAGCCAGCCAAGGTTCAGTATATTCCAATGCTGAAAGTACATCAGGAGCAAAACCAAAAAGAAAATCACGATCAACACGACGTCGTTTGAATGCAATGATGAGCAATGTATCACTTTGTTTTTCCGATACGGATTCTGAGGGTGAACTGTCGCAAATGCGTAATTCAAGTCCAGCTAAGAGTGGAATTGTTCGAAACAAAAATCAAGAATTATTAGCGCCAAAAATATCAGTTACACTTGAAAATTCCGATAATGAATCTGTAATTATTAATTGGGATGGAATAAGTGATTTTCCATCACCAGATAGAGGACGTAGTAATTTTGCTGAAAATTTAACCGACATCGATGAAATTTATGGAAGCGATGGAGAGAATGATAAAATTGAAAAAAAAGGTTTAACCGTGATGGAAAATAATTATCAAGGCGAAACAGACGTTGAAGATCTGTCAAATGATGAAACTGATGATATTGATGGTTCACCAATTTATGTAAAGCCTAGATTTGATATTCTTCGTGAATTTGGTGGTGGTACAATAACCACAAAAGAGGGTGATGGGCCATTTTCTGTTGAAATTAGAAATCAAATGTCATTTGATGAATCCGATGATGTGCCTAAGAGTTGTCATGGCTTAGGAGAGAGTAGTGATCAATTGCATGGTGGTACAGACTCGGAAGACATCGAAGTATCTGATGAAGATGTGGAACCCGATGGTGCTTATGGACAACGCAACGTAATGGAGGATTTCGATTTGACAGCAGCGTCACAAGTTATTGTCAGAAATGTCAATAAAATGAATAATTTTCTAAATATCCCCGAAGCTACTGATGATGGTATCAGCGACGGTCACACAGACATTGAGGATATCGATTAGTTTAATTAAGAAAATATTCAAAGGAATCGCAATGTGTTGTGGGAGAGATAATGAACTTGGAAGGGGATGTTGGGGAGGGGACGGGAGGGACGGGGGGCGTATAAATAATTGGATAATGAATTCCGAAATAAAAAAGAAAGGTCGAAATAATTATTGTATAACACAGACACATTTTTTTCTTTTTCTATACATTTTTTGTTCATCTTCGTTACATAAAGCTGATAAATTGTTCACGCTTTAAAGTAAATGGGCATTTTCATACAATTTATTTATAAATATACAATTCGTTGCATGTTTATTCTATTTTCATATCGCTCTTTTTGTCACCAAAAAAAATCTGCTAAACATTTTATATTACATATTATATCAACAGTTTAAATTAAATTTATAACTGCAATAATATACATAATGATTGGAAAAAAAAAGAGAAATTTAATTAATATTTTCTTTAATTCTCATAAAATTTTATTTTGATTAATATAAAATTTATTCGTGTTTCTTTAATTATTATATTGCAGAAAGAAATGCCGTCCTCAACATTATCGTAGACAACAAAATGGGATATTAACTGAAAATGAATAAATAAATAAATAATTGAATATTCAATATTTATTACGTTCACGTTGAGACAATTGAAAGTTAAAAAAAAAAAAAAACAAATTATAAAAAATTACTTTAGCATTTATTGCATTTTTCAAAAAAATAAATAAATAAATAACAAAAAAAAAATATAAATCAACGTTAATCTTTAAATAATAATTGAAATAATTTGGATGGTTCTGTACAAAGCGAAATAAAATTATTTGAGAAAAAGAAAAAAGAAAGAGAGAACATGAACATGAACATATATATTGCGATGTTATAATTTAAATTTTAATGAAAAATATTTTATTGAATCTCGTTGAATCATTTAAATATAGTTTATTGTAACGAAATGTATAGATATTTATCAACTCAAAAAATTAGAAGAAAAAAGAAGAATAAATAATGAAAAAGACAATTATAAGACAAAAATGAATAATTTATTTTATTAATAAATTAAGTAATACGAATATAATTCTTGGTTGTTTTAGATGCCGCTACAATCCACGAATCCCTTGCACAAAAAGTGGCTTGTCCCATAGAATCCGTAGACGCTAGTTATCCCAATAACATAAGCAATAACGGAGAAATATCGCCAAATTGTGAAAAACAAACTTACTCGGAGAAACGAAAATTCTGGGAGGATATTACAAAAAAAAGGGAAAGCTATCAGCGATCTGAATCAGAAGTATCACGAACTTCACAGCTCACTATCAATGAAAGTGAAAGTGATTATTTGCAAAATATTGTATCGGAAGAGGATCTTGTGACAATGCCAGAACGATCAGATACAATGGAAGATTTGAATATTCCAGATATGTCAGAATGTTCTGTTGCTGAAAAAGCACATTACTTTGAGGAACAAATACAAAAAGAATTAGCTAATGTAACTAAACCAGTGTCAAAATTAATATCACAAGATTCGTTTGTTGAAAAACGAAAGAGTATCGTTGATGAACAAATTGATACAAAAAATGCTAAGCAAGATAGAAATGTCATGGAGTTTGAACGAGGGGAGAAAAGTGATGTCACAAAAATCGAAACGGTAAAACAGCCAAAAGTTGTGGTTGAATTGAATGAAAAAAGTATTGAAAATATGCCAGATTTCAATAAGGAAGATGTCAAAATTTGTAATGAATTTATTGCAAAAGAGATGCAATTCATTAGTGAAGAATTGCAACAAATAGTTGATAGTGTGATAGTGGAGCAGGAGAAGAAGCCTGAAGCAGTAGAAATTTTAGAACCAAAGCCTTCATTGATTCCTAGAAAAATAAAGCCAGAGCTTTCAAATAAATTTGAAATAAATGACAAGGCCAAAAAAATAGAAAAGGAAGTGACGATAACTGAAAAAAATAATGTCAATGACAATACCGAATTTATCGCTTCACAAATAAAAGTTATTGATGATGAAGAAGAACAAAACTCATCGCAGCAATTAGATGCAGTAATTGTCAATGAAACTTTGACGATGAAAAAAATTGATAATGAAACTGAATCTGTTGCTGCTCTTGTTGAAACAAAAGTACCATCAAAAATACCAATTAAAAATAAATCAGAATCAACAAGCCAACATGAATTGAAACATGAAGTTATTGACTTGAAATCTGATATTCCACCAATGAAACGTGAAGCGTCAAATTTATCAGAAAAAGATTTCAATAGAAAAGATTCGAAAATTCCTGTTCCTTCAAGTAAAGTTGACAAAGAAAAATTCACAAAACCAAAAGATTGCGTGGTCGAATCTTTAAAGGATATTGAAACAATTTCTGATGATAAGAGAAAGAAATCTGGTATTCCAAAACGTGTGACAGAAACAACTACTGTAAAAATAATTGGAAAAGATCCAACTCATGATGAAATAATTGAAACGACTAAAACGAAAATTACCGAGAAGGTTTCACATCACTATCAAGAACATACTTCAGAAATAAAAACCCAATCTCAAACATTTACAAAAACTTTTACAGATCCAAAAGAGGTATTAAAGGCATTTGAGGATATGGACATCATGATGACACCAGAGACATCAGTGACCACTTCAAAAATTGATCACGTGAAGTCGATGGAATTAGAAAAGAAGGAAATTCATTCATCAGAAATTCATAGAGGTGACGAAAAAACTTTGAAGCACGAAGAAAAAGAGCGGAAACTTCGTGAAAAGTCAATAGAGTCAACTGTGATAAAAGAAACTCCAGATGAAACTATAGAAGATAAAAAATTGAAACATGAGAAGTCTGACAAGAGTTTGATGGAGGAAATTGCAGTGAATTTATCAGGGGGTAAGCAAACAATTGATGCATCAGCGTTTGAATCCATGACAATAATAAAAGACGAGGAAAGAATTCGATCATTGGAAGATGATGATGGAATCATTATTGAAGAGGCAGGAAAAAAGATATTGAAAGAACATGAAATTGATATGGCGATAAAAAGTGAAAAAGACGAATTACAATCACGAGAAGAGAAAGAAATTGATGTGTCGGAAATAAGAATGAATCTTGAAGACGAATTAAAGGCTGCGGTGACTCGTGAAAAAATCAATGTAGAAAAGTCGAGTCATTCAGACACGAAAATATTCCCTTCACGAGAAACCTCGGAAGATATTTCACGTGGAGAGGTATTCACTGAAGATGTTGAAGAAATATCAGATGAAAAATTAGACGATAATCAATCAGATATTACAGATGAACACGAAGTGAGAAATATAGCTGAAACAATTGTTCAATCAATTGAGGATGAAATCATCAAGAGATCAGAAAGTTCATGTGCATTAAAATTAGGCTTTGATTTTGAACGTCAACAGATAGATGATGAATCTGAGAATTTTGATGAAGAATTAGCTGATAACTTGGCGAAAAAATTCGAAAATATTATGGGAAAGAGGAAAGAGAGTCAGGTACAAGTGATTGAGAGCATTGAACAAGTTCGCGCGACAATATTTGGCAATGATGATGAAAGACTCGATAAAGATTCAACACGTGGCAGTTTGAGTATTAGTGATGATTTAACGAAAGAAGAGGATTCCACACCTCACGACAGAGAAGAAAGTCTTGCATCGTCATCATCTCAGGCTAAAATAATAGATCGAGATTTTACAATGAGTCCCAGTAGTATATCTGATCAAATTGAACTTGAAGAAGCATTTGAAGTGGAAAAACCACAAAATGATGAACGAAAATTAATGACTGAATTTCCAAGTGTTATAAAAGTTGCTGAAGAATATATAGAAGAGTTGGGAGAAACGGCAATTCCCCTGAAAATGGAAGCATGCGAGAGTTCTGGTGCTAGAGTTTTAGAAATTCTTGAACCCATGCAAGATTATGAAATGCGACAGGATTCAATTGACGCATCCTCCCTTGAAATTGATGAGCCACGACGATTCCATGATCGAGATCTCTCAAAAGATGATCAATACATAAAAGACTTAGACTTTACTAAACTTCATGAGAGCCCAGCCATTCATTCTTTGGATAAAATTTGTGATCGAGATATGACGTTCAGTCCAAGCACTGTATCTGATTCATCTTTAGTCCATGAACGAACTCAAAGTTTAACGAGAGTATCGGATATTGTTAAAAATGACGATTGGATGGAAAGCGATGATGCAGGCTTTTCATCAATGGAACCTGAACGACCTGAATTAGAACCGATAATAGTAAAGTCAGATACACAGATAAAAGACACAGATATAATGCCAGAAGTTTTTTCACCAAGACTTAAATTGCAAGAATTAGAAATTGATCATGATGAATGGATGATTGGAGAGGAAAAAATTATTGTAAGCGAATCATTAGAACCATCCCAAGAATTTAATAGAGAATTGGATAAATACCAATCGAGTATTATTAAACAGCCAAGTGTCACATCGTCGCACGGTGAGTCTGGTGAATTAGATTCAGTCACGAAATCATCTGACGACGTGAGTACAAACGATTCTACGAAGGAATCCTCAGTCGTTGAGACAATGCCAAAGCCAACTAAATTTACGGTTGAATTAGTTAATGAGATTGATATTGAACAAGAAATTTCATGGGTTGAGAATAAACTAGATGTTAGTTGTCAAGAATTGGTTGATACTTTGCAACGGGAGTATGAAGCAAAAACTCCAACGGACGAACGTATTCCGGTGACACCAAGACGAACATCAGAGAGTGAAGGTGAATCCTTCACGGCCATTGAAGAATTAATGAATAAATCCAATGATGTTCCGATCGAAAAGACAATTGTTCAAACAGAAGAGAAAATTTCAATTGATGTACCAATAATTGAGACAAAAATAATAAAATCAAGTGAAAAAATTGAAATGTGTGAAGCTGAAGAAAAAGATATAGATACACAAGAAGTAATGGAGAATAAAGGGAAAAAAGAAAATAAAGTTGAAGTAGTTTTAAAAGGTCTGAAAGAAACATTTGCCAGTAAATCCAAAGATGATCCTAAAAAACATCTGGAAAAAAATATTGATAGTCGTGATATGCCAATGGATTCCCTCAAATTGAAAAAAAATAATTTACCAAATGTGGATTTGAGTGCTCGTTATGCAATCACAGTCTTGGATCAGGTGGTGAAAAAAGAAATAGCTGAAGTCAAAGAATCTTTAGAAGCCGCTAAACAAGATTTAATTGAGGAATTAAGTGAAAACAGTGAGACTGTATTTCAAATAAAAGATTCACCATCGGAATTTCAATTTAAATTACAACCAGAAACTATTCCCAACGATCTTCCCTTTTTATACAAAGCTTTATCATCAGAACAAGTTAGTAATCAGGACGTTCAATCGGAAGTACCTGTAGCTACACCACGAAAGCAAGAAGACTGTGTAACAGAAGAAATTGCGGACGTCAATGAAATCGTAGATGAATCAGATGAAGCAAAAAAAAAAGTTGCCGTCCATAAAGAAACGGATGAATCTTCAGTGCCAATTGCAGCCAGCAGATTGTCATCTGATGTGGAAATTAAAGAGGAAGCAGGAGGTTCTTTGTCTGTGCCACCCCAACCAGCGCCGCGTAAACGCCAGAAACCCGCACGAGTATCGAAAAAATTTTATTCTGAAAGTGAGGGTGGATCGAGTTCAGGTGAAAGTAGCAATTATCATTCATCGTGTGATTATGAGATAGGAAGTGGTAGTAGACCATCATCTTCTGATGTTGAAGCATTACAATCGGCATCGGGTGTGCTTTCAGGTACTGCATCAGAATATGAGACAGCACTGATGTCTATTGAACAGTCATCAATATCCAAGCGAACATCACAAGAATATTACAGTGCAGTATCCACCCTCAGTTCACGGGAATCTATGAAATCATTGAATTCATTGAGTTCAGGTCATTTAGGTAGTATTGACAGTGCAGGTGAATTAACGGAGACTCTGGTAGCATCTGAATCAGACGAGATGGACAAAGAGGACATTGATGAAAATTTGGATTTGGCATTGGATGAAGATGATGATCAGGCGAGAGCGTCAGAGAATTCCTCAGATAGTGATATACCACTCGATGAATCATTTGATAATGTAACTGGAGATATTCCTAATAAAATGAAGCGATCATCGGAAATGATATTTCAACAAATATCTGATGATACGGAATCTTCATTAAATCCAGAAGTATTAGAAGGCTCAACTGAAGACCAATCAACAAAAGTCACATCCAGTATTATAATTAGTGAAGATGATGATGTTAAAACCTCTACAATTGATCCAAATTCTGAACAAATAAGTGGAAAAATTGAGGGTAGTTCATCGTCGTCTGAAATAAAATTAAAATATATTGAACCACAATCGACTGGCGATGACATTGATTCATCTGAATTAAAAATGGGATCTGTGAGTTTATTAGATGAGGCAGAGGCGCTATTGCTTTCCAAAAGATCCGTCCTTCAACAGGCAAGTATGTCTACATCGTCAACATCTGGAATGTCTATTGAAACAGTGATCGAACGTGAAAAAATTGAGAGACATTCTCCTGATAGTGATTCATTTGAATTAGTTGATAAGCCTGATTTAATTGATGATTTTGTTGTTGTCGAAGAGGTTGGTAAAGAGGCTGAAGAATTTGACGCTGAAGGAAAAAGTATATCTATTAAGACAGTACCACATTCGGCTATAAAGAAATTTGATCGTGATTTGGAAAATTTAATTACAGAAACTAAGGATGATACTCACGTGTCTGCAAATCAAACGATTAAAAACAATGAATTGTTTGATTTTGAATCAGAAGAAAGTCCACCACAGGCATCGAACGAAGATCAGTACTCGCAATCGTATTCAGATGATGAACAAGATGCAAAAAAATGGATGGAAATGCAATTCCAAGCTGATCCACGTGCATACGAATTGGAATATGATCGTGGACCACTTGAAGATATTAAAGAAGAAGAAGTGACGGATTTTGAAGCGGGTAGCAGTCGTTTCGGTAGTCTTGGCAGTCATAAAGGATCAATTGGCAGTAGTGGAAGTATGAAAGGAAGTTATGGGAGTACTGTAGATTACGATATTTTTGTTGGTAAAAAAATATTTTCCAAGTCTATTGAACATGACAATATCTCAATAACATCACTCCAGGAATTTGAGTCATTGGAAAATGTTGTTGCCAGTGAAAATGCTAGGAGATTGCAACAATGCGGATCACAGGATTCGGTTAACAATGGTAGTCTTCCACGGAGATATATAACAAGTCGTTCTGGACATGGTGATGATATATCGGTGTCATCTTTGAAAGATTTTGAGGGCTTGGAGAGTGCATGCAAAGAGGCACATATAATTGAATTGCGTGCAAAAGAAGAGGAAGATTTATTGGAACATGAAAGCCCGGAAAATCGTTATAGATTGGAAAATTTACCAAAACCTAAACAAACTGAAAATAGTCTTGCTGGTTCATTTAATCCAAGCACTTCAGGCTCGGATGATTATGAAAAAAGAATAATGGAGATTGATGAAATAATTCGTATTGCTCAAGCAAATGTTGAAAAGTTTGACAGGCAAGACGACACCACAGAGGACATATCGCAAATTGAAATTACTGATCTGGAGAAAGTAGAACCAATTACAGTTACATCAGTATTACCAGAAAATGAGGATATTTTAAAAACCCGAGAGACAACAAATGTCATGGAGACAAGCACAGATTCGTTGGAGCTTGAAGATAATACCGATAAAAAATACAATCCTATGTGTAGAAGTTCAGATTCTTTGGAGATGAAAACAACTATTGATTTTCCATCACTGAGTTATTCGGATTCATTAAATAATGTACGAGAATCACAGGATATTCAATCGATGGATCCATTCAATAGTGCACGACGTATTTCATCAGATTCATTGGATATACCCGCGTTGGATCAGCCCGGTCATCTTGAGGAAAAAAGTGGCATTAGTACTAGTAATCTTCAGTCAATGAGTTGCGAGATGTCGGTGGATGTGAAAATTACAAAAAATGGAAAAACAACATTTTCAAAAACCACTGCGGACATGTAAAGAAGAAATATAAGGTAAAAAACAAAAAATAAAAAACAAAAAAATCAAAAAATAATGATAAATACGATGTTTTAAATATGAAAATTTAGTTGAATATATAAAAATATTTTATATTCATTTTATTTATAGATTTCAAAGGTGAATTATTGAATATGGCTGGAATAACATGGCGTATTTGCTATGATATAACTTGCGAGTGAAGCTTTGCATGTGTAAAATGAAAGATATGTCAACTTATGAAAGCAGATGTGGGGATTATTTGCAGAGCTTGTGCATTGTGTGGAACAAATAGTAATTTCACAACTTACATTAAAATTTATAAATTTTTTCAACTAAGTTTTATGATATTAACACAACGAGTGTGACTTGATAAAAATTTAAAAAAAAAAAAAAAAAACGCTTGAAACATAATGTCTACATGACAAGAAAAATTTTAATTGTTGATTAAATGTGCAGTGAATGAATGCAAGTTTCACATATACAATAAAAAAAACGTACAATTGACTCATTTTCAAGTATATATATATATATATATTAACAATTTCCTCGAGTAAATATCATTGTTCTTATATTTAAAGTGGAATCAAGTGGAGAAAAAAAAAATGATAACAACAACAACAAGATAAATTACTTATTTGCTTATTTGTTTTAGACTTTTTACACGCATTACGTTACTATTTGTATATTGAATATTTTAAATGAAAAAAAAAAAAAAAAAAAAAAATTAAGCAATCGATATCAATGTTCACTTTGTACTATAACATAATATAGTGCTAAATGTAATTGAAAGTGGCATGTTTTTGTAAAACACATTCCAATCTTGATATAATGCCTTTTTAAAAATGACAAGAAACAAAGAAAAAAAAAAAACAAATTAATGGTTTAAATAAATGATATTATGAAAAAGTCTGTGGGTTTGATTAATTATTTTTATTTATATGTAGATATTTGTGAAAATAATTTTTATATATTTATCATTGATGCTAATTAATACCTCAAATATACAATATTCATCCAGTCACGTGAATTCCTTCAAATATTGCATGGCTTCGTCTTATCTTACAGTCAGGGACATTATTATCTATAATTGAATAACACCTTGAGATTGAGGTCAAGTAATATTTAATGTGACAATGAAAGTACTGTGAATTAAATATGTACCTATGAAAATTCATTATTGTATGATATGCCTAATCTAGTACTGATATACAACTTCAATATATATATATCAATAAATATATCAGTCTGTTTGTAGGAAATTTACATATCATGAAGACATTGATTTATTGGTTTCACTTGTATTTTTTTTCATTTTGTAAATTATATTGACAGTCCATATGCAGCAGGATATTATGTATATGCAAGAAATGTGATTTGAATTGTTCTCATAAACGATTAAATAAATAATACATCGTATAAGCTCAATGACATTCGCATATTCAAATTGATCAAATAATAGTCCTATTGTGATTAAAGTGAAGGCATTATTTACTATCAATGATCCATTATCCTAGAGAATCATTTACAATAATAAAATTGATGATGAAACAGATAAAAGTTTAATATAACATGAAAAATTCTTAATTTCACTTACTTGTGTATTGTCATAGAGATAAAAATGCGTTGAAAAAACAATTGAAAAATGTAAAATTATGTATAATGTTTGCCAAGTGGGTATTGAAGGATTGAATTTAATTCTAGAAGTCACCTGGAACATCATACAATATCCATATAATTTTTTATAACTTAATTTAAATTTATTAATAGACTTACATTAATTTTATATTCATCAAGACCAAGTCGGGGTAAACCAGGTGACCAACTGGGTCCTTTCCAAATTACTCCAATTTTATCTGCAAGTGTTTTCATATTTAAACTTTTTTGGATCATTGCAACTGTATAAAACGTCTAGAATGAGAAAAAAAAAAAAAAAAAAAAAAAAAAAAAGAAAAATCAATAATAAATATATTGTTTTATTTTATTTTAAAATAAACATTTTTACACTGACTTGCAGATAAAATGGATTGAAAGTACGTGGACTAACCACAAGTCCATAAATAATTTTTTTTTCTTCCAATTTTTCTTCTGTAAAAGTACCAAACAGTCGATCCCATATAATAAATACACCGCCATAATTTTTATCCAAGCAATATAAATTGCAACCTGTCAATGTATCACTAGAATTAATGAAATGAAATAGTTGCAATTGTATACGTTGCATTTGATGAATAACTTTGATTTTACATAATAGCATGACGCTTATTATTTCTCAATGCATTTAATATATATTATTTTTATCGTGTACTACACAACTTGATATTCAATATGCAGTTCAACGTACGTTATAAAACGTACATTGAAGGCGAAGGTCAATTGCGCCTTGGAATGACAATATAAATATATATATATAATAAATTATGTTGACTTGCCATGATGTACTCGGTGGTGTTTTGGTGTATTGAAAATTAATTCAAGAGGACCAAGATCATCGATAACTGTTGTGTGTATCCACAATTGATAGATTAAATTAAATTGATGATGGGCAATAAAATGTGACGGTGGTATAATTATTCCAAGAGGTAAATAAAACATCTACCAACACACATAAATATTATTTAAATAAAATATAAAGAAAAAATTTATATTTCCATCATTGAGATAAATTTAAAGTATAATATGTGACAGAATAATATTGAATAACGTGCAACGAGATATAAATATAAATGTAATATAATATGAGTTTATTTTACTCACAAAGCTACACCACTGTTGCAAGATGGATTGCCGCAAACCAACCACAAGATTAAATTCCTCACTGCTATGGTGGACTTGGTGTTGGGCCCATAAAAAATGTATCTCTGTAAACATCGTAAAGACAATACGAATATGTATACTTATATTGTATACTGTATATTATACACTTTTCATTGAGTGGATGAAAATAAATTATTTTAATTAAACCATGATTTGCGCGATGGACCCAATAATAGCAAAAATCAACGCTTAATGCTGTAATATACCAAGTCCACGCAGAATTCCATGGTAAACTCCATATGTGATATTTTTCATAGATATCGATGTAAATATAGTACTCGGCACCACGAAAAAATATTCTAATAAGGAAAAAATATTTTTTTAAATTAATATTTAATTCATATACAATTATTATTTACAATATAAAATCTTATTTATTTTATTATTTATTTCTTTTTTATTATTATAGAATACCTTGGACACACGACAAATTACCTACACTCACCTTCCAGATTCTTGAAGTATCCAATGTGAAATTGATGTGACATGATCATTTAAACGAAATGTACTCTGTTTTTTTGCAAAAAGTATTACCTGCTCCATAATAATGAGAAGAAAAAATGACATCCAAATCTACAGGAAAAAAAAAAAGAAGAAAAATAAAAAAATTAAAAAAAACAGAATAAAAGAAAAATCATATAAATTGCATTCTTCATTATTTCTTATCATCTTTAAACAAAAAAAAAAAAATTATGCTCTATTTATTTATCTTACGTCACAACAAATACGAAATAATGAACTTTGCCAAGTGTATATAAAAAGCAATCATTTATATTTATTGTACCAATAACAAACTCATTGATAAGATTAGATAATAATACGTAAAAAAATGCGTATGAATAAAATATAAATATTTGATAAACATCATATAATAGTCATCAATAATTAAAATATAATTTATCATTCATTATTAAACAATTCTAAACAAAAAAAAAAACAACTAATAATAATAATAATAATCTACCTGGTGTTGATAGTCCGGCACTTCTGCCGGTATTTCAAAGGACGTGTCATAGGGATTAATAATATACCACAATTTGCCTGTATACTTTAAGTATACCAAATAATTCAGTGACTTTTCATAAGTATCATTCAACATTTTCAATAACACAAATAATTTTTTTCCATTAAAAATAAATAAATAATAAATTAAATAATAATAATTATAATAAACACTAATATTTAATTGACACACTTATTATTTTTTTTTTTTTTAAATATAAAAATGTGTTTGTGTATGTGTGTATTATTGCATTTGTATTTATGCAGTTATGTAAATTGGATAAATTCGCAGAAGCACGTGACTATTTTTGAACACACTTGATATATACATTGATACATGTGCACTTGAAGCGTAATACGAAGTGTTGCGTTTCGTTGTCCAACAACGTGTGTGCGTTTCACGATGGGAGTCCGCATAAATAGCATCATGATATTTAAATATTGTCTTATATACCCATATCCATTTATTTCATATAAGATAATATATGATTATTATTGATTAATTGATTATAAAATTTAATTAATTAATTTTTAATTTTTTTTTTTTTTTCAAGTATAAAAGAAATGATGTTGTTTGTTTAATTTTTTTTTTAAATTTCTGTTTATGATAAATATATCTTGCCCAATTATGAGGGTCATTTTATTTAATGTGAAACCTTGAACTTCATATTTCGCGTTATTGATAGAAATGGAGTGAAATGTAATACAATCAACAGAGCACAGTTTTGTTATGAGATTGACGATAAAGTTGACACAGTTTAGAGCTACTGACAAATAATCACATTGATTTTTTATATTGACTCAATAACAAGAGATTTATTTGATATAATTTCACAATGAATGATTATTCTAGTGTTATATATATGTGTGTGTGTGTGTGTGTGTGTTATCAGTCTCCTCGACGTATGATTCACTCGAGGCCAATAATTTTTTTAAACACAAATGAATCGACGCTTGATGCACTTTTACATTTTTATCTAGAATTACCTTACACGCATATGTGTGTGTAATAAAATAATATAATTTTTTTTTTTTTGTTTTTCATTCGTTGAAAAAAGTGTATTTAAGCTACTTAATTAAACTGATATAAATCCAATGTAAATAATACTATGATCAAGATCTATACTTTTATTTTTAATTGAATTGTTTTTTTTTGTGTTATTTATTTTTAAAAAAATATTGATAAAATTGGATAAATATATTGATTTATATAGAAATTATCAAAATTATTTTAATTCATGGACTGGAATATTTATTGATTCGAATTTAAAAAATTATGTGAGTGGATCTTATGGTAATATAATTTCATTTCAGAAAACTGTATTATCCATTCCTATTAAATTGAATTATGCGAGCGTATGTTTATACAAGTGTACAAATTGTGAGACAGCGTTGAAATTATCCACGTGGTGAGTATCGTGAGTCTCCACTCAACAACAAAATTATATAAATAATTGTAATTGAAAATATTTTTTATATTAATTTATTGCTATTTAATATTGTATTGCATAGTATAATATGTATGTGTAATAAATATTGTTCTTTGTCAGTCTAAAAACAGCCGTGTTTGGTTGTATTTAATAAGAGTGAGGTTATGTTCAATACAGTATTAATTTTCGAATTATTATTTTGGTTTTATTGCAGTCTATATATTATTGATGCACGATGAAGATGAAAAAGATAAATAATACAAAAGTAGCTGGGAAAAAAATTAAAAAATCTACTTCTAAAGTAAAAAAAAATTTAAGTGAAGTTACTGCTGATGAATTTTTGGATCAAGATTTTGAAGCTGAAAATAGCGATGAAAACGTCGATACTAAAATAAATGACGATGATGATAGATCAGATAGTGAAGCAAGTGATTTGGATGCAGAGGAACATCAAAAATCATTGATGAAATTACAAGAGACTGATCCAGAATTTTTTAAATTTTTACAAGCCAACGATAAAAAACTTTTAAAATTTAATTTATCTGAAGAAGATAAATTATCAGACGATGATGAGGATAAACACGTTCCAGATAATAATTTGGAGGTAATTGAAATTTATTATAAATAAAAATTTATTCATCCACGATAATAAATTATTTATACTTTTGTAATTTATTTTATAGGTTGCAAGTGATGAGAGCGATTATGAAGGAGAGGAAACACTCAAGAATGAAGTGAAAAAAGGTAGGACAAATATTACACTGAGTCTTTTAAAAAAGTGGCAGGAAGAAATAAAAATCGATCGATCAACAACAACAATAAGATGTGTAGTGGACGCATTTCATGCCGCTCTTATTACGATATCAGAGCCGGATGCAACAAAAACTTTACATTACAAAGTTGATGGAAGTGCAGTATTCAATGGTGTAGTGCAATTATGTGTGCTCAATCTTCCAGCAGCGTTTAAAAAATTCTTGAAACTCGGTTCACAAACACGATTTGAAGCACATAAATCAAAGCGATTTGCAAAAATAAAAGGAGTATTAAAATCATATTTAACAGATTTATTAAAAATCTTACAGAATGTCACGTCATCTGATATTCTCACAGTTCTTCTTAAGCATCTTCATCAAATGCTACCGTATACTCAGTCATTTTCATCATTGAACAAACCATTGCTACGGATATTATTAAAATTATGGTCAAGTGGAGAAGAAACAGTGCGTGTTGTTGCATTCCTGAATATTTTACAATTAGCAACAACTCGAAATGAAGTAATTCTTGAGAATTTACTCAAGACAATGTATATTAAATATGTGGAAAATTCCAAATTTGTATCGCCAAACACATTGCCAGGTATCAATTTCATGAGGCATTCATTATCAGAAATTTATATGCTTAATCAAAATCTTGCATATAATCATGCATTTTTATATATACGTCAGCTTGCAATACACTTGCGAAATGCTATGACATTAAAGAAAAAGGAAAATTTCCAAACTGTATATAACTGGCAGTATATAAATTCTCTTCGATTTTGGTGTCAATTAATTACATTATCACGGGGTCAATCAGCTCTGCGATCACTTATTTATCCACTCGTACAAATTATCACTGGAACAATAAAATTAATACCAACATCACAGTTTTATCCACTGCGATTCCATTGTGCTCAAATGCTGATCAATATATCTAAAGAAACTGGAACATTTATACCAGTTTTGCCATTTTTATTGGAAGTATTGAATTCATATGATTTTAATAAAAAACACAAATCAGTGACAATGAAACCCATATCAATTATTTGTTTGCTTAGAATGTCAAAAGCTCAATTGCAAGAAAATGGATTCAAAGACACTGTCATCGATAATTTATATCAATTAATTATGGAGAATGCAGCTAAAGATAGTCATATGATTCATTTTCCAGACACATATGTTCCTTGTATAATTCAATTGAAAGCATTTTTAAAAAAATGCAAAGTCGCCAATTTCTGTAAGAAAATAAAACAATTGCTCGATAAAATTCAAGAAAATCGACAATTCGTTGAAACTGAACGCAATAAGATAATTGTCGCTTTAAATGACATGGCAGAGATACGAAATTGGGAGAATAAATTGAAAAATCAAGGTACACCATTAGCAATATTTTATAAATCTTGGTATGAACTTCATCAAACTCAAAAATTGAAGTTACTCACTCAGAATGACGATATGGCTGATTATAAGTTACCAACATTGAAAAAATCAGGTAAAAAAAGACGTGGTAATGACGATGATAACGATCACGATAGTGATTTAGATGTGCCAGTTGAAGAATTGGATGAAAAATTGAAGAAACAGGCAGAAAAGAAGAATAAAAAGAATAAAAAGAGAAAAGTAACTGGATCGGTAGACAATGAAGAAATTAATACAGTTGAAGATACTGCTGATATTGTAAAGGATATGAAAGTTGATGATTGGGAGTAAATAATGTTATTAAAGAAAAAAGAAAAAAAAATATATATATATGTATTCATAAAAAATTTTTTGAGTCGTTGATTATTTAAGTTTCAATTAATTGCATGAGCAATGATCGATACACAGCAGAAAAAAAAAAAAGGAGTCACAATATATATACACATATTTTCTTTTTTATTTTCTATTTCTTCAGTACAAATGTCTTTTCCCATATAACATACCGGAGAATACAAGGGGATGGGCGAAAGAGAGAGAAGGATAGTCCCAACTAATTCTAAGGTGTCGCTTCTGGTGGTCTATTTTTAAAGTGGCACGACCCAAGCAGTCGGGAAGTTAGTGGCGAACGGCTAGGCTCTATTATAGAGCCTCATCCTCGTGTTGTAATTAAGCGGTATGTAAGTGAATGTCTTAGAATTGTCTTTGAAGTAAAGAATAATAGAAAAACCAAAAAAATTGAGAAAAAAAAAAAAAAAAAAAAAGAAAGGACCGTTAGAGAAAGGAAGGGGGGGGGGGGGGGGTTAAGAAGGAGAAATAAAAAAATAAATAAAAGGGAAAAAGTAGAAAGCAATCTCAGTAATAAAGAGATAACCAATTTATTTGTAATTGTGTATTGTTAAATTTCTTTCCTTTTTTTTTCTTTTTTTCTTCTTTTTCTATTGAGAAAAAAAAAAAATATTTTTTTATTTATTGTTAACATGACTTTTGTTTTTTTTTTTTGTGATGCTAATTTTCGACATTATTTTTTATGTATATGTAGTAAATAATTTGTTTAACATATGTAAACAAAAAAACAAAAAAAAACAGGAGTAATATGAAATTATTCATTGATTTATCAAGGAAAATGTTGGCATAAATAATTTGTCAAAAAAAAAAAAAAAAAAAAAAAAGTTTTTTAAAATTTTTTTTTCTGTACAATAAAATGAATTTATATAATGTAATATTATAAATGTTAATTATTGTTTTGTGCGCGTGCGTCGCATTATCTGTCGTATGATATAGGAAAAATCCGGTGGGGAAATACATTGGAAAAGCGCGAGTCACACGAGTCAAAATACAAAAAAAAATATATATGTTGGGTAGGTAAGAATATTTTGTAAGATGGAAATCGCGGTGGTTGGTGTGTTTCGCGCGTGGACCAGACAGTATGCAATTCAAGTAGCGACAGATCGTCCAATTATTTTATTGTATAACACAAATAATTCGATAAATATAAATATAGATATAAAATATACGTGATATTAACGTATTATAATACGCGGGTAAATTGCAATAAACGAATACGAAAATGAGGAGAGCATCTTTTGATAAGTATATATATATTATATTGATATGTATCAATTTTTGTTTCAATCCATATTGATCATTTCATATAATTATAGATTATACTTCTATTTTATTATTATTATTATCATTATTATTATTATTTTAGTTCTTTCTCTCTTTCTTTTTTTTTCCAATTGGCATCGTACTGATGTTTATTCCTGTCTGTGGATCAAATGTTTTTTTTCTTTTTTTTTTCTTTTTATTGTAGACGTTATTTATTTTTAATCACAATTCATTGAACAAGTTCAGCGAACTTATTGTGAAAAAAAAAAAAAATATATTTTTTTTTTTTTTTCAAAGACGTAAAATAATCAGAGATAATATATTATTTTTTTTCTATAGTATCCAAGCGTCAGACATATATTTTTAACTCTTATTACGCAATGATAAAAACAAAATGTGTGTGTGTGTGTGTGTGTATATATATATATATGTAAGTGAGAATGAGCGAGAGATTTTGTGAGTGATCGACTCTTTGTATATATCGTCTGACATTCAATGCATTTATAAATACTAATCGTGACTTTTAACGATTGACGTATTTAAATACGAATTATCAAACATTAACACTGAAACATCAGGTTTTTATTCATTATATATATATTTAATTGGATGAAATTCATAGAAACACCAAGTGATCCTATCAATTTAATTTACATTTTGTATATATCAATTGAAACAGCAGGTGATGAATATCAATAGCACTCGTACATTTGTGTTAAAATATGGCAGCACTTGAAATCTAAAAGACGATGTATAAGTTGACTTTAGTAAATTGGTGGTTGAAAATAACCTAGTGGAAAAACCCAAAGATAAACAGACCACACACTCAATCACTGTACACTCAAATTTTCAGATGGAAAAAAAAAAAAAAAAAAAACAAAAAAAATTCTGTCAAAACAGTTATGATTTAATATATTATTTATTCGATTTATTTTCTACAATAATATCATTTTATATTATTTCTTTTTTTTTTTTTTTTTTGTCTTTTTGTGGACAATATATAAGGGTGTTTAATTGGTTCGAGGCCGTGGTCTCGATTCTTCGGCGCCGATTCAGCATCAAAGCTACGTTGATCTATACACTACGTGGCAAAATGTTATATATTGTACGCGCAGTAAAATCGTATAACGTTACAACAGATAAATTTAGCATTTCTTTCACACAGAAAATTTTGTGTTGTACCTATGCCAATGCCGCAACGCGGAATTAATTGGCGTGTTGGAATACAACCAATTGACCGTTCGACCACCAAAGAAATTTTTTTCGGATCTGATCTAATGTTTATTGGCATCGTCCCGCTTTTCCGCTTTACTTTCATTATTCACTTTTTCACTGTTAATCCTGTACAATTTACTTTTAATTTAAATATAAAAAACAATTATAAATAATATTATAATAATTATTATTACTATTATTATTATTATTATTATATTTTTTTGTTTTGTTTTGTTTTGTCTTGTATTTGTATGTGTACAGACTCAATTGTACAAAGAACAACAGCGGAAGCCACAACGCGGTGTACAACTACGCATTGTCAACAAATTTAAAAAATGTTGAACAAAAACGTTTGATATTTCAATCTAGTGTAAAAACAAATAATTATTTACAACGAAGCTTTTCAGCTGATAATGTTGTAAAATCACGCGGATTTAAACCATCAGACAGACACGATCCTGCCAAACGACATTTTCTCGAACACTTGACATCGAAAATACTACACTTTAACATGGTGAGTTTGATGAGTACACATGAGAGGAAAAAAAAAAAAATAATAATAATTACGTGACACTGTCACATTAATTGCTTTTGGCTTGGTAGAATTCTACGATATTTTACAATGTAATTGAATTAATGGACATTATTCAAATACGTATATGACATGTATGTGATTTAATTCTAATTTTTGCTGTGCTTGATATTTATGTTTAATTGAATAAAATATTAATTGATATTAAAATTAAGAGAAAATTTAATTTTATTATTTAGGATAGTGGCGAGAAGACAACGCCTATTGATTTACAAAAATTATTGACACCTGCAATGGACTCGAATGAATTAATGCAAGCTAAAAGTGAGTCTATTCTACAATAACAAAATTTATATTGAAATAAATTATTTATAGTTATTGTTGATATTGATTTTTTTTTGTTTGTTTGTTTTTTCTAGAAAAAATGTATGCGTCTTCCTGTTTTTATGCACCGACCCATCCAACAGTGGAGGATCAGGTAGAACTCGCTCGGCGAATTTCTTATTCATTGAGCGATGTAAAGAATATGAAGAGCAAAGGTCAATCCATGTATGTGAATCGTAAAAAAAGATCAGTGAAGTGGATTCACGATGGAAATGGTGTAAATTCGTTCAAATTTATATTGATCGTTGAAAAAAAAATTTTTTATTCTCTTGGTATTAATAAATAAATAAATAAATATATATATATATTTTTTTTTTTTGGTACATCAGGTGATGAAGGTGAAGAAGAACCTCCATCTCCAGTGTATAGGGTGAGAAAATTGTCAAATGTCATGTTGTGGGATATCATAAATTATCAATTATAGAATAAATTTATTTATTATTAGGGTAAAGTGCCTCTGAAGTGTATGATGAATCCTAATGGTAAGGTATTAGATATTCATGGCATTCAGGCATTAGGTGAAGAGCCGAATATCGGCACGAGTCCTTTGAATGCCGGAAAATTATTTGACATTGTCCGTGACTTGAATAATCAGAAAGGTCGCGGTAAGTTGGAATATTTTTTTATACACAAACATATTTTATTCTAAATATATATATATATATATATATATTACACAATTATATTATTGAATTTATTTTAGGCGCCGAGATTTTTGCTAAACGTAGAAAAAGGTCGGAAAAATGGGTGGTGGATCAGGAGCAACCGTCGACACCGACCACACCAAACTATCCCAAAATACCAACTTTTCCCAATAAAATGGTAAATCACTGATATTCATCATTAATTAAATAAAATTGAAGGAGAAAAAGAAAAAAAAAAAAAAAAGGAAGAAATTAATAATAAATGATTTGATAATTTTTATTTATCGCAGGATTATGGAGGAAATGAAAATTCAAAGTTTATAAATTTTCCACCAATATCACCAATAGATCCACCAATTTCGAATAACTCACAGCCACTTTTTAATCCATTCACGATGGATCTCTCTCTAAACAGTCAAAATATACCATCAGGTGAATATTTTTCATTTTAATTATATTAATAAAATATAAATAATTATTTTTGCTATTACTGACGCTTAGCTTCAGTGTTGAATTTATGCATAATCTTATATAGATCATCGCTAATTTTTTTTTAATGCTTGCACGTGCTTTTTATTATGTCGAAAAAAAAAAAAATATTTAGGAGTTGATGGACGTCGTAGTAAAAAATCATATGAAAATGGTTCAAGAAAACATGAGCCTGAAGTGAAGAAAATTTATCTACGTGAAGTGGCTGTTGGTACTGAACCAGATTATCCAATGAATGGACAAAATCGTAATGGTGGTGATTTATTCATTGAAAAACCGAGGCGCATGTCATTGGATTCAGATCGTTATCCAATACCTCAACCAAATATAAATAATCAACGTCGTAATAAACAGCAATCATCATCAAATCACAACAGACCAGAGTCAATTAATTGTGAGAACAATAATCATCATCATCGCGATAATGGCCATCAGGGACATCATTATCATCATCATCATCACCATCATCATCAACAACAACAACATCAACGCCACCAACATCAATTACAATCTCCATTAGATGAGCAAGAAAATGATTATACACCGGTACCCGTCAAACAATTAATTCAAGAATTTGAAAAAACGTGCCGACCAATTCTTCAATATAAAAACATGAGTCAAAAAATGACTCCGGTCGTTCAACATCCACCACTCGATGATATTTCACGATTCTTCGAGTCGCCACGCATATCAAATAAATGCCAGGACTCTCGTATTATACCTAAACATGTAATAAATGATAATCGTATAATACCTAATGGGAATATAAATATAATAAATGGAAATGGAAATGACAATGTGAATGGCCACTCGAGAAATTATATACAGCATATTTCATCAGCACCGCGATATGAATATGATTCAACTGATGATGAAATTGGTGATTCGTTTGGTGAATCAAGTTCATCTGACAATTGTGATGGAGATTATTATGATATTATGCCAAGCCCACGATATTCAAATGGTACAAGGATGTCTTCAATGAGTAATAGAATGTCCTCAATCAGTGATTGTGATTATCGTCGTCAACTCTTTGATTGTGCTGCCGAACAATTGTTTGAGGCACCGCCGGGTTTTCGAAATGGCGATATGGCTAATAAATTTATTGATACAGATGCTGATGTACCAATTGAAGCAAAATCAATTGTCCTAGCTGGTATTGCATCACAAGAAGATATTTTAGAACAGATAAAACAATTGCGACAAACACCAGTGTTGGAGAATCTCGTACCTGTTCCATCACCTGATTGCAGTAAGCTCAGTGATTTTTGTCCTGAATTAGGCAAGTTTTTTTTTTTCGCACGCTGCTGCTTTTTGCTTGGCAACTTTAATTCACACCATATACTATTTTTTTATTCAATGTTTTTTAATTATTATATATTTTGTATATATTTCTTTATGGATTTTATTATTGCAGGCAATCAATTGTACGAGAGTACATATAATGGTCCAAAAATAAATAGTTTTCAAACGCTAACAAATTACAACACAGCACCACGTGGCTGGGATCAAGGTCAAACGTTTTATCGTCCAGTGACTTTTGACAAACCACAAGAACCAATTGTATACTCGGATTTTTAAAATGGACAGATTAAAAAATTTATTTTCGCGTGCCACACATCATCATCATCATCATCATCATCATTATCATTATCATTATCAATTTCATTATCATTATTATCATTGTCATTATTTGTTTCTTGGGCTTCGGTTTGTTTTCTCAATATAAACAATTGAAAATCCACCGGAAAATCCTCATCGTCGTCCTAAATATTAATTGTCTGCCTGTTCTCTGATTAATATTATTTATTTCTTCATTATTATCGAGGATAAAAATCTAATACAAATTATTTATGAGGATTGAAAAAGAGAAAAAAAAAAATCTTTTTTTTTTTTTGTTTCTTTCAGGCAACAATTAATTTAAAAATATTTTTTTTCTAAGTTACAAAAAAATTTATTTTTTGCTTGTATATTATTAAAAATTTCATGTGTTTCAAAATGTTTATTATATTGTTAAATGCTTTTTGGCAGTGTTGCATTTCCTGATTATTATTATTATTATTATTTTTTTTTTTTTTCGGACTCTTTGAGCATTCTCCTATTTCTTCTCTACATCATATCAGAATATATACATAATAATATAAACCAATAAATATTGTTTTATTAATAATCTTCTATATATTCAATGTATATATATATATATATTTATTAGATAAATTTATGAACGTGAAAAAAAAAAAAAAGAAAAAACAAAAAATGTTATTTGACTATTATTTATTTATAAAAATTTATTTTTATACTCATTCAAAATTTAATTGTACAATGAATCCTAATAGCTCCCAAATTGTGTGTGTACAATTTTTTTTGTTTTGTTTATATATTTATTCACTTGTACTTACTCTAACAATTGTATTTATATGTATATTGATACTGAGAACGATGTGGAAGGTTATACGATGACACCATTAGATAAGTAATAACTAAATAGCAATTTTGGTATTCTCAGTATTAATGGCAATGAATAAATGCGTGTATAGATATGATAAGTGAGGATTGTTCTTGTAGTTGACCTAAACACACTTAGCTAATCGTTTGAAAATAGAATGTATACAATAGCATAGTATCAATAGATTTGATAATAATTATTAGTTATTTTTCAATTGTTCATGCATAACCATAATTTTTCATGATAAAATTCTACCATTCAAGACGCTTATATAAGCCAAACAAACAACGTATCGACATGTATTTTAGTATTTCAAGTGATTGCAAACTCAAGTACTTTTACTTTTTTTTTTTTTCCATCATGATTTTACTCAAAATAAACACTATCATAATATTTATTTTATTAATAATAATTAATAGTCGGGTAAGTATTTTTGTTTTTTTTTTTTTTTTTTTTTTATATTTAATAAATAATTATGATTAATATATAAATAATTTATTTATATTTATATTTACTAGATTCATTATTCTGACTGTTCGAAAACGCGCAATCCAAGATTTGGTTTTGAATTATTTGAAATAATTCGTGAATCATTTTGCAATGATATATGTGATATTCCTTATAAAAGTAATCGAACATCTAGGACATTACTGTTGTGTTCAATTAAGTGTGGATATTCCAGTACATCTTCACCAACTTCAACTACGACTTTATCCACGACTTCATCTACGACTTTTTCCACGACTTCATCTATGATTTCATCTACGACTTCATCTACGACTTCATCTACAACTAGATCATCGCCTGTAACAGTATCATCAACTACAATAGCATCACCAACACCACAAACGAGTGATTCATCAATTTCAGGGATGACAACAGAAAATCCATTATCAGTAATACCAATACAAACAAAACCAATTTAAAAAAAAAAAAAAAAAACATATAGTTTGAATTGACGTATTAAATTTTCTGCAGACAATTATTATTAAAAAAAAAAAAAAAAAAAAGGAATAAAAAAAGTAACATATATACATTCAGTGAAACAGGAACAACAAAAAAATATATATTCAAGTCTCACAATCTGGATTGAACGCACAAACGATTTGTAAACCGATTAAATTCTGGGCAGATGATAATTACAATGAATTGTGTAAGATTTTTTAGCCATAAGGCAAAATAAAATGTTATGCAGACAGGATCTATAATAAGTATAAGTGTGCAGTCAATATACATATATATAAATACAGTAAAATATCATGCACGATAGACATCCACACACTGAATTACTATAAAACGTGCATGTGTTCACTATTCGGTGCCACATAAGTGGGTCAATATGCGCAACGACTAAGTGTATTTGTTATTTAACTGAATCCCTTCACGTTTTCTCCACTAGTTCTTTCCATTTTTGTGATACATATACATATAACATTGAGTACCAATTACATATATAGAAACACTCACATGTGTAGTATACATATGTCAAACAGTCACGAGAATTTGCCAACTGGTTTTTTTTTAATTTTAATGAATGACAACTACTCAACTTACATATATCCATGGATCATATTTCTCTGTAGTGATATTGCCATTTTATTTTTATCTTATATTTAATCTAACTCTTCACTGTCATACCAAAGTGTCACCGTCAATGTATTACGTTAACAAATATATATATATATATATATATACATGTACACGTATGTGATCAAGCGAAAGTTGATCTTATAAAGGGTTATACAATATATATAAATATGTGTCAGCAATACAAACGTAAATGGTGCGATCAGGGTCGGTTACTCTATATTTCTCTCACGAACATTTATATCACTGAGCCCATTAATGCCCTAATTAAACATATATGAATATATATCTACGAAAAAAAAAAAATAAATAAATAAATAAAACCGGAATGAATTAATTGATTTGAATTAATTTCTTACATGATTTTGTGAGAAATTATGTCAACCTCAATTCCAAACATTACTCTCTTCTTTCGTCAGTTATTTTATATCCTGTATGAATATACAGTACAATGAAATGAAATCGCTAACAACACGTATATTACCGTAGTAGTAGTAGTAGTAGTAGTAGTAGTAGGTGTAGTAGTATGAATATCCAAGGCCTCTCACAACTACCACATGATAGAAGTGGTGCAAATTTACGTCTGTGTTATGTTCATGTTGGTATATGAAAATATATATACACAATGGGGTCACCTCGCTTCATTCAAAAGAAGAATGCCAAGGTTCAACCCGAATTACGTTTCGCTTGGACAGCCCATTTCTTTCTCTTTCACGGACAACAATAATTTATTACACATGTATATTTTTATTTATTTCTTGTCCGGCTACGCCCGTTATTTCACACGCAAACAAAACTATATACATATATATATTGAGTTTTGGTTAATATATAAGTTTGTATTATGTACATATATATACTTATTGCCAGAATCAATTGCACAATCAGAAGAAGATAAAAAAAAAAAGAAAGAATAATAATAATAATAATAATAAATAAGTAAATAAATAAATAATTGACCTGATTGTATATTATACTGATATATCTAACTGATGATATGAAAGTGACGGATGAAATTGTTTAAATAATATTTCAATGCAATTAAAAATTGAGTCATTTAGTGGAGTAAAAGAAAACAAAAAAAATTTTTTTCTTTTTTTCTTTTTTTGTTTCTTTTTTTCTGGGTGTATATTTATAGTCTTGCAATCTAGTATATATAAATAGTTTATATACCCAAGTAATTATCAATTCGAGAGGGTTGAGGAATGATTGGTAAGTTCCAGTTCTCATATCTATTTTGTGTTGAAAATATTTATGTGAACGAGATATAAATGTGTGCTCGAGGCGCCAATAATATGGGCAATAATGTATACCACTTAAGATGGTGATAATTCGTGAGCATTAGTGTAAAAAAATAAATAAATAAATAAATAAATAAATAAATAAATAAATAAATAAATAAATAAATAAATAATAATGATTTATGTGAATTTATTAGTGACACATAGGAATTAATATTTATTGAATGAGTAATTAAAAAATAATCCAAATCTTTTTTGTTAATTATTATAATATTTTTTTTTTTTTCACAGTAATTTTCAAGAGAATTTTAATTGAAATAATTATTGATAGGTGTCACGGATAAAATTTAAATATGTATATGATGATAAAAAATAATAATAGATAATGAAAAATATAAAATAAAAAATATATAATAATAGGAATAATAAAGGTGATAAATTAAAAATTGCATTATATTATAAAGTTAGGAATTAACACGAGACAAATTGCGTGAACAATTACAATTGAGAAGGTGAACTGGGGTCAAGTGAACCTCTAGATTTATATATAAATATACATATACATACATATATATATAAATATATATATATATATATATATATTCCTGCATGTAAACATCGTCCTTCAAATCCTCTAGGCATACGTGGGACTTTCACGAGTGACAGTAGTGAGTGTTGGGTTTGCTTTTGAGGAGTCCGCCGTAACCAATTCATTGAAATATTGAAACAAAAAAAAAAAAAACGAATAAATAAATATTTGTACGTGGATAATGAGATACAACAAGTAGAAAAGGTAAAATTATGATGAAAATTACTTATTGTTGTGAATTATTGTGTATAGGTGTGTCTTGAAAAATTTAAATATTTTACACGTCTATTATGTGAAATAGTTTTGAACATAATTAGACTTTATCGATTTACATCATATTATTATCATATACATATAAACTATTTCACTGCAATTTATTTGTACCGTAAAAATTTAACACGTGTATTGTATGAATATCAAAAATTATATTTACTTTTTTTTTTTTTTTTTTTTTTTTTTTTCCTACCCTATATTGCAATGGTAATTTTTCGTATTATTTCAAAATATATAAATGGAATTTTATTTGAAAGTAAAATGAGCAAATAAATATTATTTCGTAAAAATAATATTCAATATTATGTGAAACTTTAATTTATAATTTTTTTTAATTTTTTCATCGTAGATGAGCAAAGAAAGAGAAAAAAAATTTTTTTTTTTTTTTACAATATCAAAAATAATATTGGGTAATGTGTCAAATTAATAACCTGTAATTTATATTGTTTAAATTTATATGTATATCCATAGCCTTGATAAAAAAAAATATATATATATTTATATAAAGGGATAAATAGTAATAAAATATTTTAAATATACGATTTGAAAAGAAAAAAAAAAAAAAAAAAAAATTATACATAAAAATTAGATAAATATAATAGTTAAATAATTCATATGAAAAATTTAATTTACTCAACTTCCGGCAACATTTGAAATAGCAATAATTTGATAGCAATAATTATTATTTTTTTTTTTTTTTTGTTTCATAAATAATTATCGCAATAATTCATTGACATGAATTTGAAATTTCCGAGATGGTGCACAAACGAAATAGTGAAATAGCAACGAGCACATAGTTGCATTGCATCAACCACAGTAACGAATCAGCAGTTGGTGTTGTATATTTTCTTTTTGCACTCCGTTATTCTGCAGGGCTTTAAACGCCAACGGGAGATCATGTGATGCTACTTCACTTTTACTTTAACTGCCTCTCAAAGACTCGTGACTTGAACGTGACTGAACGAGACAGCAACAAGTCACAGAGAGGAAAAAAAAAAAATATATATATATATATACATATATGTGCTTCCTCACTCTCATCGCGTATCTATGGTGATGTGCACTCGCAATTCATTCTTCCTCATGTTTGTGGACTTATATATACATGAACAAATGTGTATCTATGAAACTGGAGCATTATAAACTTGCACATCAACAATCGCAAAGTTTTATCTTTCACAATTTTATTTTACTTTCCACCTAAAATATTTATCCACACAATAAAGATAAAACAAAAAAAAAAAGAATTCATTTCTTCAATTATAAATACTACACAATTGTTAAAAAAAAATTGATATAAATTTTTTTTAAAATTAATTAATAAATTCATTTATAATCCTGAAAGAAGAGATGAAATAATAAAAATAAAAACACTTGCCTCCATCATTCAGTCGTGTGTGCCACTTCTTTATTGCTCTGTTTCTCAATGATTATCGATCACGAGTCCATTCGTTAGGTGCATAATAAACTCTCTCGTCTCTTTTATTCTCACCGCTACCACCAATATATAACATCCGTGAGTTGTGTGCACTGTTACACATTGGTATGAAGTAATGAATCTGCAGAAAAATTATATTGGTGAAAGAAATCTCATGATGTGCGCGCGCTGTGTGAATTTATTATTATTATTATTATTATATCTTTTTTTTTTTTTTTTTTTTCATAACATGTATTTTATCCATCAATATGCATCATGACTGGATATCAGTATAAGTGTGTCTATTGAACAAAAAATATACGAGGCAAAAAATTATTTAAATAAATAATTTAAATTGATTGACTTTCATTTTTTTTTTTTTTTTTTTTTTTATTGAAAATAATTTATATTGAAGATCGAGGACAGATAATCTCTATATCCAAAACTGAAATAAAGTGGAGGTTGATAAATTCGTGATTTAATAATATATATAAAGTATACGAGAGATGATATATAAGAAGATTAAAAGCTGGAGATCGTAAATCGTGATTTGAGCAATTGTTACTTTGAGCAATTGTTACTTGACCCCCCCCCACCATTTTATTTATTTCGGGGAGCTTTCGCGTCCCACCCTGTGGAATAGTAGAGAGGAAGGAGGTGGTGTCTCTCACACGCGCTCTCGATAAAGGAACTATAGAGGCCCCAAGAGAGACTGGGACTTAGGATATACGAAGTAGTCAGTATCAAACGGCAGTTGTGAGTGTCCCACAAATTGGACCTGGTGTTTCATATATATATATATATTTTTATTTTATTTATTCTTCTCTATGAATTTGTCTGACCAATATTATCCTCAATCTACTTGATCGTTAGCAAGTGAATACGCAAGATAATTCGATCAGTGATAATAAAAATTTTTTCAATTTTTTTTTTTTATTAATGATTCTTGTGTGTCACATTGTGAGACGGGGACGAAAAAATTAATAAAGTTATTGAATAAATTTTGGACGTGAACCGGAAATAAAAAATTGACCTAAAAAATGGTCAATAGGTAAATAAAAAAAAAAAAATTTTTTTTTTTTCCTCTTGATTTATATTAAATTAATTTATATATAAAATAGAATTAATTATATATATAAATGAAAAAATTAATTTTACATAAATTGTAATTTATCAGTTGTTTAGTTGAAATTCAATTCATTATTATTTTAAATACTTTCGCTTCATATAATATAATAATTGTAGCCTTTCATAATAAACTTATTTTAATCACACAACTTGTTTAAATATTCACTTCTTCTTGTCTATTCAATTGAATTCTCTCTAAGACAATTTGAATATTATATGTGTTACATTCACATTTGAGTAAGTGGTTTTAACTTGAGCCAAGAGTAAAACATCTACAAAAGAAAAGTATAATACTTGCAAATCGTGTTGTTATTAATTATAGCAACCGGTCCATCCGGTTTCACTCTTAGAACTCGTGTATTTAGTCCCATTATATTTCCGGTATCACGATTGTTTAATAAAAATATTCAAAGTGCTAAACGGAAGAAAATCCAATTGGCAAATTTTCTATAATTAAAGTGAATAATTTTTTAACTATACAATAAAAAAAAAATTACATATAAATGTTCAAATAAATTTTTTGTTATTTACGTCCTAATTTAAAAAAGTGAAAGCAACGCCCTATCGCTGTATCATACGTGTATTTTTGCATGTGTATAAAAAAAAAATTCTCAGGTATAAATTCTGACCACATTTTATCACCTGGTTAATCGCTCACCATTTTTCGGAAAATGAAAGTGATACGCAATATAATGATAATAATAATATATTCATTATAAGACAACCTGAAAAAAGAAAAAAAAAACAAATTAAATAACTGATCTCATTAAAATTTTGCAATAATTTAATAAAATATAAATAAAATTAAAAATTGTCAGATTTATTGATAGTTTTTTTTTTATTAATCAATTAACATTTAATAACATTGCGTAAAATAAACAAAAGTTTTATGATGTCATGTCACTGTGATGTGTGGGTGGACATGTGTCTATATGCTCTCGTCATAAATTAAATAATCTCGTCCAACTATATATTATACATTATGTGTATATTCAGTTTATTCATATTTTTTTACCGTTTTCAAACGTCAAATTTTTCACACTCAATATAAAATTAAGTGAAGAAGAAAAAGAGAAAAAGAATAAAAAAAAACATTATATCAAAGAAATTCAAATCTATTGAGAATAAAATGAAATTTGACAAGCATAAAAATGTTAACCGTCACCTGATGATAATCGATTATGCGGTTTAGTTCGCACTTTCACTTTCAATTAATTTCCGCATCCCTGTGACGACCACATTGAAAATCATTTGACTGAATGTGTATGCCAAAAAAAAAAAAAAAAAAGAAATGAAAAAATTGTGGTAACCAGACCAAGAAACGTCTTCCACATTGAAATTCTCATTATCTTTTGTCTTATTACTTTATTTTCCATTTTTTTTTTTTTCTCATCCCCTCAATAAATTTTTCTCTATTATTACACGAGAATAAAAAAATAATGTAATTAAAATATTAATTTACCCTGTGAGATTTATATTAGAGATAAATAGAGGATGATAGAAATGAGATCAATTGTATATGATGATATTAATCGATAGATTATACCGACATGGGGTTTGTAAATGTGTTTTTATTAAATGAGTAATATGTTAATGCAACAGACATTCTAAACTTTTGAATGCAAGGTCGTAGACGTTCAATAGCCAGTGATTTCCACTCGATTTGTATCACGTATTACTGAGATAGTCTTGTAATATTGAATTTAACACATCATACGTTGTCATTTATTCTTGATACATCTCAGCATCATTGACTTTTTCAATTGTCATTCAAATTTCCAAACATTTTATCTCTACTAATCTAATAATTTATTAAATAATCTGTCAGTGGCATAAACACCACAACTATACATACAGCAATTAACATATTTATTACCTGTAATAAAAAAAATTATTTCAAGATCACGTACTGTATAAAAATATATATAATTTTATTTTTATTTTTATTTTTTTTATAAATATCATATTACACTACTTACCTGTACAGTTCCGTATTTTTATTTTACTCTTATTTTTATACTTTCAGTTGGTTAATTTTGCGGATGCAATACTTTTTGTTATTGCCCCTACTGTTGGCCATTAATAACAATGCACTTCAACATCAGACACTTGATGCATACAATAACGTCGAGGATTGCGCATTAATTCTAGATGGACCGGGAAGAACAAACATTTATGATTACACGTACAATCTCTTACGTGGGGGACTGTAAGTTGAAAACACAACCTTGAAAAAAAAAAAAAAATTACTCTCAGTGAATAGCGATCACTACAAAATTTTATTTACCAAATAAACAAAAATAAAACAAAATATATATATATAATAACAATAAAAAATATATAATGAATAAAATAAATGGATAAATTGCAATTATATATTTATAATTGCAATATGACTAATATTAATTTCAAGGTTAGTTTTTTTTAAAAATGAAATAAAATATAAAAAAATGTATTACACATCATACCTGAAGTAATATTAATGATTTGAATTATTGATGATGATCTGTTTTTCAATGTATATTCCATATATCTGATAATAATTTGTGATAGAACCCCCTCAGGCAAATATATCCACACAAGTCTCTTGCACAAGCCCATTTGAATCAATTAATCGTTTTACGCAGTTGTACACTGCGTATATTGTGTAAACATAAATAAGAAAGGAATGAAAGTGAGATTATAAATGCGTCTTTTGGTGCCTTACAGCTGTGATATAATGGCACAACTATTTGTAGTAAATATATTGTGTAGTTATACTCGATAAAAATCCAATCGCCATGAATATACGTATATTGTCGTATAGTCATATAAATATATTGGTATTTCACTATATAATATTGTTCCTCATGCATATAATGTGTTCACACACATACAAACTAGGTGAAAGCGTCTAGTGTTTGGATATATAACATATAACATCTGGCAAAGCAGATTCGGGATTTATATATTAACTCTTTGACCGCGCCTACGATTTGTTTGGTTATTCATTTTGTACTATAATACACAGTGGTAGATTCAAAATCTTTATTGTAACTGATAAGAGTCCAATATATTTATTAATTTTATTTCAATACAAATGAAGAAAAATAAATATAAATAAACTGAAATATATATTTGTTTATATGAGATAATGATTTATTATTCACATGCATCCGCATTCATTGTTCTGATTCTCACGGAATCATCGAATTAAAAATACAGAGAGATCATCTGGATATAGAATTATTTTATACTACTTCTAATAATTTATCTGGATTATTAATAGGTTTTATTTTTATATTATTATTATATATTTTTTTTCTTCATCATTGTAGATTTTATTTATTAATTAATTTTCCTTTCTACAGATATTACAGACGTCCATTGGTTCAATAACGATGATTCAATTTTATTTTTTCTCAATGTTTGAAATAGGATTTATATCTCTGCACTTCGTGTCAGAATTTTTTTACACTCGTGGCAATAGTTGAATTATTATCTTATCATTTTTTTTTTTTTTTTTTTTTTTTTTTCCCTTTTACAATAATAATAGATAATTAAAGGTTGTAGCAGTTGATGTTAGTTGTTTATGTTGAACGCGAGAAAATGAAGAGTTGGATAGCTCAAGTACTACATGAGATGATTAATCATTTGAAATTGAGTTCACCATAGATTCAGTAATAATACCATCAATTTAATAGTATATCTTTATAAATAAATTTTTTGTTTTTTTTTTTTTTTTTGTTTCAACAAGATAATTTAATATGTAGTATTTAATTTTACCGACAAAGGTATCATGTGTTGTGATTGATAAAATAATGATTTAAATCATTAAATTGTAAATATATATATGTGTACATAAATTTATTGCATCCAAATGGCATTGAAAAATATTTTGATATACAGAAATATTTTTTGTGAGAATATATATTGGGATTTTACACGTTTACATATATATATATCTACATAATTTTTTTGTGTATTTTCTTTGGAAGACGGCAAACTATAATCATCAATGATGAATGCGGAAGGAACTTGATTCTGATCATATATTCGACATTCGAAAGTAGTTTTTTCAGTAGTTTATATGCAAAATATGAATTTATGATAGAAAACTCGAGATATATAATTTTTCTTATATATATATATATTTTTTTTTTTGCAATATATAATTGTATATTTATATATATTTACACTTGATATTATTATTATAAGTAATAGTATTTTTTTTTGCCTTTGCCTTCATGACCTTTTATTGAATATTGCAATATTATTTATATATTATTTATTTATTTATTTTATTTATTGTTATCAGTCCACCCTCAGCTGGATCACAGACATGCATAACATATGACGCTATTAATCGAGCGTATTATGATGCAAGAAAACGAATCAGTGAGTGTAATATAAAATAAATTAATTTCAATTAATTAAATATTGAATATGACTATAAATTAAATTATAATTATTTTTTAGATGTTATACAGCCACTTAATGAAAAATGGAAACCCGAATATCTCGCAACTGTTGGTGAACTTTTGCTAGATATTTCAGTATCATTGGCACATCAGTAAATATAAATTTGATATAATTTGATTGATATTTCAATAAATATAATAAATATCAATGTATAATTAATAATTATAATTAATTTTTTAAGATATGGATTAACGAGGGAAGAAATAGAAAATGCATTACCACTAATTGACACGTCAAAGACATTAATTCATGAAGTTTGTCCAGCATTTTTGAGTAATGTTGAATGTCTCGCGGGTAAATATCGTCGTTTTGATGGTTTGTGTACGAATTTAGAGAATCCAACATGGGGCTCATCTTTATCGCCATTTGCTCGGTAATAAAAAATTTATTGTATTTATTGAATAATTAAAAATATATCATAATTAATTTATGTTGATAGATTAATGCCACCAGCTTTTGCTGATGGTATGACAGCACCGAGAATCGCTTCGTCTGGTAATAATTTACCATTGTCTCGTGTTGTATCAAGAACAATGCATCCTGACGATGGTTTTCACGATCATGCTGGAACAGTGATGGTTATTGCATGGGGACAATTTATGGATCACGATTATACACTTACTGCAACTCCACTCGGTATTTATTTTACAATTGATATTAATATTGAAATAACAATGTGAATCATATATAATTTAATAAATTCCATTTTTTATTTTTCAGATCCACTCAATCGAAATGATCCTGAAGAATGTTGTGGACGTCCACCACATTTAAAAAATCCATATTGCAATGAAATTATAATTCCTGAGGATGATTATTTTTATAAATTATTCAATGTACGTTGTCATGATTTTGTCCGGGCATTTCCAGCAGTGCGACCTGGTTGTCGTCTTGGATCTCGAGTACCTTTCAATCTTCTCACTGGTGTTCTTGATGGAAATACCGTATATGGAATTACCGATGAATTTTCCAAGTAATAAATATCAATAATTAATCATAATAATAAAATTTAATTATAATTAGAATATAAAAAAAAACATTTTGAATGAATACATTTTATTTATATATTTATTTATATTATTTTATTTATTTTTTTTTTTTTATTGCATTCTCGTATTTCAAATAGTTATATCAGCATGTAGAATGATAAATTACGATATAATATATAAATATATACTCTCAGACTACCATTCATATATTCTTTAGGAAATATATATTACAAACAGTTTTGCTGATGTTTTGTGTGTGCTCTTAACTTTCTATAAGATGAAATATTATACCATAAAATTTCACAACTATGAGACAAATATACATACATATATATATATATATATACATATGTGACTTGGTGTATTCATTCTACACTGGTAATTCGTGAGATTTCAATTGAACATTTTTTTATTTATATATATTTATGGGTAGTTAATAAATCATTCATACTCGCGACAAGAGGAGATTGAGTGTGCGGATAAAAGTCAATCGCCTCTCATCAAGCAGTTTACGAACATTGGCATGAAGTCTATAATTCTCTACATAATATATGTACATGTATATGTATTTATATTTGTTTTTTGTTTTTTTTTGTTTACAGAAAATTACGGGCAGGCTATGCAGGATTATTGCGAATGAATCCAGTGTTTTCTGAATATGGATTGAAGGATTTACTTCCATTGAAACTTGATATACCAGATGAGGGATGCACGCGACCAAATAAATCAATGTATTGTTTCGAAGCAGGTAATAACAATTTATATTTATATATTTTATTTATTCTATTTATGTTTATTATAAATATATACGATTAATTATTGATATGAATTTTTTAATTTTGTTTACAATTGATTGAATAATTTTAAGAAGATTTTTTTTTTTTTTGTTTTCTCATGCTTTCTAATCGACTGTAAAATGAAATAAAAGATTTAATCGATCACAAGTTGTAACACACTTGTGTTACATTGCAAGTTGACGAGACGCACGCGCATGACACTCGTTAAATCTCATGAGATTAATGCTAAAATTGCCTGCGGGTAATTCAACAGCAATAAGGGGAAGGAGTTGATTTGGCTTTCATTTAGATCATATGGAAAAGAAATTGCACAATTACTCCCTGGAGAACAATATTTTTTTCCCTTATATGTTCATGAAATATATTTTTTATTATTTATTTATTTATTTATTTATTTTTTTGTTTTTTTCTTTCATAAATGTATGAGATTTAAAAGTGAATTTGTATAACGAGACAACAGATGATATTTAAATGTTATTTTATTTGAGTATACTATAAAAGTGTCAGTTAAATAATAATATCGAGTTAATATGTAAATTATATGGTAATTTAATTGATATTTAGTGGATTAATCTCACATGATTCCAATGAATTAATTTAACAGGAGAAATTCGTGTGAATGAACAATTGGTCTTGACATGCATGCACACACTTATGGCAAGAGAACATAATCGAATTGCTAAAGCATTAGCACAATTCAATCCACATTGGGATGATGAAACATTATTTCAAGAGGCTAGACGTATCAATATTGCTGAAATTCAGCATGTGACATACAATGAATTTTTACCAATTCTATTGGGCAAAGATGTCATGGAGAAATTTGGACTTTTGTTGGAAAAAAATAGTTACTGGGACGGATATGATGCAAATGTTAATCCAAGTGTTATTGATGCATTTGCAGCAGCTGCATTTAGATTTGGTCACTCATTATTGCCCACAGCAGTTGAAAGATGGAGTAAAGCCCACAAATTTATTGGTAAAAATAAAAAAAAAATAAAAAAATAAAAAAAATTTTGAAAAACATAAATTATTACATTGAATATTATTTATGTATAAATATTAATTTTGATTTGATTTAGCGTCAAAACGATTGTCAGATTTAATTAGGAGACCTTGGGATCTTTATCGTGCTGGTGTTATCGATGAATATTTCATGGGACTGATGAATCAAGTTGCTCAAGCAATGGATGACTCAATCACTCAAGAGGTAAGTGAATCTGAGACTTCTCTACAAAATATATTATAAACATTGAAATATTAATTAATTGTATTTTTTTCAGGTGACAAATCATTTATTTAAAAAAGTTGGTGCCAGATACGGAATGGATTTAGTCTCCCTAAATATGCAACGTGGAAGGGAATTTGGTATACCTAGTTATATGGAATTTCGAAAATTCTGTGGATTGCCTGATGCTAATACCTTTGATGAATTATTTGGTTCAATGCCAAATGAAACGATACGGCGATACAGCTCAATTTTTCAGTGAGCCATTTAAAATTAGAAATAAAAAATTCGTCAACTATTCATATATTCAACCCAAAACGTCATGTTGCATTAAAATGAAATAAATTCTTTATTTTGCAGACATCCAGCGGACGTTGATCTGTGGTCTGGAGGCGTCTCAGAGCGTCCATTACCAGGCAGTATGCTCGGGCCAACGTTCGCCTGCGTCATCGCAACACAATTTAGCAATTCTCGACGTGGAGACAGGTTTTGGTATGAACTTCCAAACCAGCCTTCATCCTTTACACTGGGTAAATAATTTTTTCATCTCTATTTACACTCTGTGACATTAACTATGCACATCGCGATTGATTGTGTGGATTCCATTAACTCGACGTTAATTTTCCTCGTTTAGATCAACTGAATGAGATCCGTAAATCAAGATTATCACGACTCATTTGTGACAATACCGATCTTATCGATACAATACAACTATTTCCCATGGTTCTTCCTGATCATGAAATGTAAGTGGTTGATTACTATCCATTGATAAAAAAATTTTCTGAAGGATAATGATGACAATAATGATTGTAAATTATAATTTGATGTTTTTTTTTTCTTTCTTTTTTTTTTTTTTTTGTTTGAAATTATTTCTGCAGCAATCCAAGAGTCCCGTGTAAAAGTGGTATATTACCTGGCATAGATTTCAGTAAATGGGCAGAATTCCCTGCTACAAGTCACTCTGCTCAATACGTGAGTAATTTTGCGGAACCGTATGGTCAAATGGGCAAATAAAAGTATCATCAATTTAAATTCTGATATATTATATCTATAAATTATAGAAAACTGCAAAATGGTTATGATTGAGCGTTATTTAAAACACGTATTGTGCACTAATTAATGATTACCACCACCACCACCACCACCACCACCAATCAATATTGATATCAGTAATATTATTGCACCTATCATCAACATAATAAAATATGCATACATAAAGTTTGTAGTCAATCAACTTAATACACATTTATGAGAGTCAATCAATGTATCAACGAGTGTTTTCCTCGATGTGACATTCATTTATGGAGATTATTACACGTCACAAACACACAAATCCAGTTTCAAGTAATCACAGTTATATTGATGTATCATTGCATTTATCACACATAATATTGTTACTTAGTTAGTAAAAATATTGTCACGATTTTTTTTTTTTTTCTTTTCTCATGTAAATACACAGCTGCAATGACGTTTTAACTATTTTTTAGAGCCGTTAAGGTTTTTTGTATTATTTCTGATTGTCACTGCATTACAGTAGTAAACAATTGTTTATACTCAATTTTTGTACATATTGCCATTTGTTAAATGGAAATAAAATAATAAATGTATCTTACAACTATTGGATTATAATTATTTATTTATTTATTACAATTTTTTTATTTTATTTTATTTTTTTTTTTTTCGTTTTACAATTGTGTAATATTTTTTTACAGAAATCTAATCTTTCTCGTGGTATGAAAAATTATATTACCCAATTGATGAATGTAAATTCTAAGAAAAAAAAAAATATATCAATATTTAATCGTGATAAATCAATTGACGAAATAATTTCTAAACTAAAACAATGGAATATTACTACACTTAATCGGGAAAAACGTTCGGTTGAAGTAAACAACAATAAATTTGCATCCATTCAACAGAATAAAAGATATCTCAGCTTGAAAGATATTGGTGTGAATCGACAAATACGCGTTCCAAGTGAGGAAAAAAAAAAGATATCAGCTTATACTCGTGTTATTAAAAATTGTAAGGGTAATAATGAAGCAAGTGAAGTAGCAGACTTGAATATTACACCAAGAGCTAATTATAAAAAAATTGTCGTAGCTCCACTTGACTCAACTAATAAAAAAATACACGTGAAAAATATGGAAAAAATTGTTGAACATAAATCTGATGTGATTGCCCCATTATTGTCCAAGAATAAACCGTACAAAAATATAAAAAATTATAAAATTCCAAGGCAGGAAATTTTGGGCACGAACAGATTTTTTTTCAGTAAATCTGATGGAAAAAATCTCACGTATAACCCTAGAAATATTCCATACGTTGATGTGCCAGATTATACTGATAAACGTGAAGAAAGTTTAGATGAGAAGGATCGGGAAGTTGCTGCTATCAAGGAGAAATACAGAAGCAACAATGATGATGATGATGATGATGATGATGTGGACAACGATGCTATTGACCCTGGTACACCTTCAGATGTGAAGAAAGAGAAGGGAGTTGAAATACATGGCAAAAGTGAAAGTAGTGTACAACAAAGTAATGAGAATGTTGGCCGGAAGGTAAAAAATCCTGTGGTTGTGGCAGAAAGTACTGAAGAAGGTGAATCGATTGAATTGAGAAGGCAATTGCAAGAGGATGGAGAGCACATTGATGATATTGCAAGTCTTGAAGACAAAGAAAAAGTTCGAGATGATGTTAAAAATTCATCCGAGCTAATTTCATCATTTGAACTTGTCAATTTTGATATTGATGAATATAGAAAGCCATTCAATCTTGATAAATTTATTCAGGAAATGTTTCATCATGATAAAAAAAAGGATTTAAATGGTGAAAATGGAAAAATAGCAAATAGACGATTTTTGGATTCATCGAATACTTATAGTTTCAATGAGAACAAAAATTTTTTTGCACCATTCAAATTATCTAAACCTGATGAAGAATATATAAGTAAAGATAGTTTGTTATCTCACTCTATTATTAATGATGACATCAGCAGTAACTTCAAAAAAGGCGACTCTCAAATTAATAATGATAATAATAATAAGTATATTGACCACATAAATAAAAAGAGATTTGATGGGTTGAATGATAATTTTATGGGTTTAAATGATTCAAAAAAAAGTAAAAAGCCTGGAGAAAGTCATGAGAGGAAATATAATAAATCCTATAAAAATTGGACAATGGATTATATATATCCGCCTGCCAAAATATCGATAATTTAATTTATTTCAAATACAATAAATAAATAATGCCTATTATACTCTGATGATCAAAGGGATTATAAGGTGTTTACATATTCGCGTGGGACATATCTAAATTCAGCATGACAAAATTTGTGAAATAACTTATTCATGTATAAATTCAAGGCAAAATAAATATAAATCCAAAACGAATGAACTCTATGTATATTATTGTTAATTTTTATTTATTTATTTATTCATTTATTTATTTATTTATTTATTTATTTACTTTTTTTTTTTTTTTTTTTTCATGAACTTGTGTAATAAACTGTAATATTTCTCATTTATTAATCTCTCTATCTCTAAATAATATATATATTTTTTTATTTATTACTATTTTTTTAATTTTTTTTTGTATATTATTATTCATCAAGACCCTGCATATATTTCACAATAAAAACAAAAAAATTGAAAAAAAAAAAAAAGTAGAATTATCACCATGGGTGATATATTGGTTGTACATTTCTTTATTTTTTTTCTTTTCTAATAAAACGTGAGTGCAGGAAATACAAAAAAAAAAAATTGAATTACATCAAAGTAAATTTAATTATCCACGGAAATTCATTGTTTTTTTTTTTTTTTTTTTTTTTTTTTTTCATTTCCACCCCTAAAATAAGAGATTTCATTGGGTATATAAACATTGACTGGAAGAAAATCCAGTATCATTCAACACACAACAAGACAATTTCATCTACATCTTCTCTTCTATCGCAAGTACATTGGACATATATCAATACAGTGAGTAAGAATTAATATTTAATACACAGATAGAAAAAAAAAAAAAAAAAAAAATGTTATACTTAGAAATTGAATAAAAATAAAAATAAAAAAAAAAAAATAGTACACGGGGATTCCACCACAATCTTGGATAAATACATCAATAAAAACGTTTCCTGAATGTTCAATCAGACAAACGAAATAAAAAAAAAAAAAAAAAAAAAAAAATCTATTCATATTTATTTAACACCTCTCTATAATGATTGTGGTGGAGAACGCGGAAGCGAATGGTACACGATGATTCCGGTTATAAAAGCGTGGGATAAAAAACGTACCGTGTCCATTGCTCGATGAACGAGGTGTGAGAAGCTAAACAGCCTTCGGACAATCGGCTTTGCTTGTTCAGTGATACACGAATTTATTAATTATACCGTGCGCCACCACAAGCATTTCACATATATGTCTACATTGTCCAATGTCTCTTGCTGGTGACTTGCGAACAAAATTCAGTTCTTCCGCGAACGTTCTCAAGTGTCTCTTGATAGTTTGTAGCGTTCACTCATTGTAGACAGTGCACAACGCCAATGATATCTAAACTATTGCTAATATGTGAAATTTAATGGAAAATAATAATAATTATTATTATTATTATAGTAATATATATAATATATATCTATATATATATATGTATCTATATTTATATACGTATTAAAGTGTATTTTACCTTGATCAGGAGAATCCGGTAGTGGATGAATAATAATGAGAACTTCAAATCGTGCCATTATCCTCATCATTGTTGCCTTTGTTGTGGTGCTCATGGCAATGCCATCCACTGCTAATCGTATTGGTTAGTAGAAAAAAAAAAAAAAAAAAAAAAAAAACAAGATACAAACAAAAAACAAAAAAAAAATTGTCAACTTATTGTTATTAAATATATGGATATATATAAAGAAAAAAATATATATTTTTTTTTTGTTTATATTGCTGTGTTTAATGTCTTTGTTTGGTTCCATTGCCTGGGGAATATTGATACAGGTACGTGTATAAGGAACTGTGCACAGTGTAAAAAGATGTTTGGTCCATACTTTGAGGGTCAACTCTGTGCTGATACATGCGTCAAGTTCAAGGGAAAAATGATTCCGGATTGCGAGGACGCCGACTCCATAGCCCCATTCATCGTTCCACTGGACAACGAGTAGTAACAAGACAGAGATGTAATGAGAAAATAAGTACTACTGAAATGCATCGCGTTGTGTCTTCATGTTGTGTCCACTTTAGTCCATTTAAATATGAATGTTTCTACAAATTAATTTTAATTAGTTCATTTATATATGTATATTTCACTCAGGGAATTGTACTACTATTTTTAATTAATTATTTTTAACTGTATATTATATAAATTCAAATTAGAAAATTTATTATTAATTATTATTATATATTATATTGTCTGATTTTGATTATAATTATAGCATGTCAATTAAAAAAAAAACAAAAAAAATTCTTATTTATGTTATTTACAATTTATGATTAAATATTGAGGTATATTTATTATTGTTAATTATTAGTTGGCGATGTGACAAGACACTCAGGAATTGTCGATAGGGTTTGTTTCAACTCGAATTGTTGTATCTGAAAATAATTATAAAGGATAAATTATTAATTTTTAAATTGAATAAATTATAAATTGATGAATTATCAATTGTATTATATATTTACTCGTTGACGAAGGGCTTTTTCATTTATTGCAGCACGCATTAATAATTGTTTGACTTTATCTAATAAATCAGATTTGTGTGAAAGTTGATGTTTCAATATATTAATTTCATCTGTATTGTCATCGTCCCTGCGTGTGATAGTTAACATTTCAATTCTCTGATCAGCCAATTGTAAATCCGTTTCCAATGCAATTATACGTTTTTTCGCATTTTCCAATTGTCTTTTTAAATTTATATCATTATCGATAATATTTATTTTTGTCGTGGGTATTGATGTTGATTTAATTGATCGATTATTATTTTTTGAATTAATTTTCAATCGTTTATTTTCAGTTTGAAGTTTTTCTACTATTCGTTTAAGAACAAATACCGTTCTCTCTAATTCTATTACGGATTTTTTCGATCCATTTTCATGATTTTTTTCTGATAATCCCGATGATGATTCCGGTGATTTTTCAACTTTCAATAATTCTACATATTTTTCTAAATGTTCAACTTTTTCTTTTAAACGCGGTGTATCGGAATTTAATTTTTCAATTTCCATACGCAATTCGAAATTTTCACTTTCTAATTTAATATTAGCTTTTTCCAAATTACATTTGGCCGATTCTAACTTTTCTAATTGATCAACGATAAATGTATTGCCTTCAGTAACTGCATCCAATGCAGAAATACGTTGTTTTTGTTTCTCAATTTGTATCATTAATTCATGATTATTCTCAGATTCTAATCTATCAGTTAATTCACTTATACGATCACGTAATATTTGACATTCTTTTTGTAGATCCTCAACAATTTTAACATTAAAATCTGATTTCGCTGATAAACCATTGATAACACCATTTTCCGAACGTATTTTACTTCTCAAATACCATTTTTCACGTTCCATACATGAAATAATTGATTTTAATTTATCACAATTTATATTTAATTTTTTATATTCATCAGTTTTATCTTTCAATTCTTTTTTTAATTTTTCCGCAATCTGTTGCCATTTTTTTTGCTTCTCCCACAATGATAATTCTTCAGCAGTTTTTACTCTTTTTGCCTCTTGATTTCTATACTCTCTATCCAATTGTATTCTCGCTTTATTCAATTCATCTTCCATATTTTTTAATTTACGCTCTAATTGAGCTTCGCGCTGTGATGTTTTTTTCTCTTCAGATTTTTCTGCCATATATCTACGACTCAATTGTTGACGTAAATCCGCAATTTGTTCTTTATACATTTTTTCTTTTTCCGTTATTGATTTGTGTTGACGACGTAAAAGATCCAATTCGGATTGTACATGATTGGAAGAATCGTGACGAACAAAAGTCTGTGTATAATCTGGTATTTTTGTTACACCTGAACTGTGAGCACTAATTTGCGGTTGCAATTGTCCCATTGATTCCATTATTTCTAATTCATTTTGCAATTGTTGATGCAACATTGTCAATTCCTCAATTTTATTATCACGATCTTGCAATTCTTTTGACAATGATATATTTCCTTTGGCTAATTTCATTCGATTTTCCGATAGCTGTTGTCTCAATCCTGTTGTTTCTGATTGCCATTTATCTAATTCTAATCGATATGTATCAAGTTCACTTTTATGTTGGGCTTCAAGTCTTTCACGCATCTCATCCATGTGATGTAGTCGTTCATCGGCTAATCGACGCCAACGTTCACTCAATTCATTGGCAATATGTAAATCTGCTTCGAGAGTTGACACTTGTTCATTTAATCTAACAATCTTTTCTTCCACTTCAATATCAATTTTTTGATCTTTTTTCAATTCATCTGATGATTTTATTGGTAGAATATCACGTTCCGGTATTTCATAAATATTTTTTTGTAATTTATTTATCTCTACTTCTTTCTTCATTGTAACAATTTCTAATTCTAAATTTTTTATTTCCTCCTGTAATCGCGATGTAACTTTAGTGTGTTCATCACGATCTTCTTTCAATAGTAATTGATACCTCGCAATTGTTTCTTCTTTTTGGCTAATGATTTTTTTTAAACTATTTATTGTCGATTTATATGCATCATTGACAACTCCCTCTACATCACTATCATTATTTATTATTTCAATTGATTTTTGTTGCTCGAGTAATTTATTTTTTTGTATTAATTGTACGTCCCTTTCAACAATTGCTTTGTCTAATGCATCAATTTTTGCCTTGTATTCAGTAATTTGAGATTCATATTTAATTAATTTTGCTGAACGATCAGAAGCTAATGCTAAAGCCTGATTCAATTGATCTTGAAGAAATGATGCTGTGGTATCATCACTTGATTCAACACTTTCGCGAGTTATTGGTACAATTTTATCAACTTGAACTGGTTCAGGAATAATCGGAGATATTTCTGATACCGTTGTAAATTCACAAGGATCACTTTGAACCTGTACAGAATGATGTTCAACACGTGCCTCAACTGATACTGATTTTTTCTCTGGACTAACAGTTGTTGTTTCACTTTGAGATTGAGGATAAATAATTGTCGGTGGTGTTTCAATTTTATTTTTCCATATTTTTTGAATATTAACTATATCACATTCCATTGCGGCTATTGTCGATTCATATTGATGTAATTTATTTATGGTTATTTGTAATTCAGTTTCTAATTGTGTTATTCTACGTTTATATCGATATTCATTTAATGCACTCTGTGAATTTTCTGAGAAGCTGTGCATTAAATTATCAAGATCCGTGCTACCAATTTGTTGTTCAAGAATATCCTTGAGACGATCGACAATTTCTAAACGATTGGTTAAAGTTTCCTGTTGGATTTTAGCTTGTTCATTATAATCTTTAGCTGCTTTCAATTGTAAATCAATTTGTGCACGATCATTTGTTAATTGCCGTAACATAATTCCAAATCGTTGCAATGATGTGATTGATGTTGATCCACTGTATTGATTTTGTAGAAAATCTATTACTTCCATGTAGTTACGACATTTATTATCACAGTGTCGACGATAATCGTCCAATTGTATTTTGGCCTCATTGTATTTATCATTGGCTGCTTTTAAATTATTTTGTAAATGTGAAATTTCATTTTCCAATTGAATTTTACGTCGATTAATTTCCATTTCTGCTGCTTTACAACTATTCAATTCAAATCCAAGTTGTGCAATTATCTCTTTGTCTTCACTTACTGCCTGTAAATCAAGAATTTGATGACGTAAATTGTCAACCTCTAATATTTTTAATGAATTTATTGTATAATACATTTGTGCCTCGTCTCGTGATATTGTTAAACTCTTTAATAAATTTTCATTTTCAATACGATGTATTTTTATTTCATTTTCTAATTCAATTATTGTATTTTTTGATAATTCACGTTGTGTCAATTGTAATTTTTCTCTTATAAAATTTTGTAATTCAATTAATTGTCGCTGCAAATGTAAATTAATTGTACGTATTTCATCAATATTATTTTCATTATGAATTTTTTCTTGTTTAGATTCTTCATGAATTTCACCTAGTGACTGATCCTGAATTTTATCATCACCCTCCGACTGATCTTTAGATATTTTATCCTCATCATGATTCATCATTGACAATTGCAATTCATATAATACTCGTAAACGTAAATTAACTTCACTATATTTCTCTTTTAATTGATTAAATTCTGATTGCTTTACCGAATTAGATAAATTATTCTCTAAAGTTTGTAAATTATTCTCCATTAATTCATTCCGTTTCTCCATATCAGCAAGAAGTTTTTTATAATTACTTTCAGTAGCAAAAGCTTCTTTTTGAATGTTATAAATTTTTACTGATTCTCTATTCAATAATTCTTCCATCGTTTTACATTTTCGTGTGGAAATAATTAAATCAACTGTTAACTCAGCTAATTCTTTACTACGTGATGCTAACGCCACTTTTATATCATCTTCACTGTTTGCAATGGCACTCAAATCAGCTTGGAATATTTTTAATTGTGCCATCAACTTTTCATTCGTCTCTTTCAACTCATTATTTTCTTTATTTAGTGATTCACGTGCCTGCTGCCACTCCTCCAATTCATTTCGATAGGTCTCTTGTATTTGTTGCATTTCCTTAACGTATACCGTAAGATCTTCACAATCAGATTCTTCACCACTTAATTTTGAATTTTTATATTCTAATTTTGGTGTTCCCAGTTGTCGCAGTAGATTGTCTTTCTTCTGAATTTCTTTTCTAAATATGAATAATAAAAAATTATACATGAGATAATAAATATCAACAGTTGAATTGATATTTTATTTTTTACCTCATTTGTTTCAATTGACTACGTAATTCGGAATTACTTCCCTGGACAACATTGATACGTTCTTGTAATCTCATTGCTGGATGATACCAGCCAGCAACGTGTCGTATATCTAAAGCTTCTAAAAGTTTTTCCAAAGTATCAGAATGCACTTCTACATTGCCCTTTCCTAAGCATAAAAATCATTATTTATTTATTTATTTATTTTTTTTTTTTTCAATTCGTTAATTTTATTTTTTGTGGGATCATTACAAAATTTTTTTTATTTATAATAAAAAATTTACCATCATGATCACGAATACTGTCCAAAATTTCGTGCATTCCTTTTCTAAGTGCTTCATTCTCCTCAATGACTATACGAGCACTTTCCTGAATTTCTGTTATATTATTTTTGTAATGTAACGCAATTATTTCTCGATTCGTTGTTGTCCAATCATTATCCTGGATATTTTGATATTGTAGAGATTTATTATGTGCGTCAATTGTATCACGTGTAGGTGTCACATTGCCATCCAGTTTGTTCAATTTAAATTTCAATATTCGTATCTAAAATGAAAAATGAAAAATAAAAATATGATCTATATATAATAATTATTGTTTAATAAACTCACGTCAGATTTTAAATCAAAATTTTCTTGTTCAAGTAATTCAGTTCGTTTAATTAATTCATCTTTAATTTTAGCCTCTTCTTGATATCTCATGGCAACTCCTTCAATAGAAATTTCATCTTCCTCAGACAATCCTAATTTTTCTCTTGGATCGAAATAATAATTTTCCACAAAATTGATTAATTAAAAATATTTAAAATAAATGAAATAAATTTTTTTTTGTTAATATACCTGAGTGCTATTATTTGCATTTCTTGATGGGAATTCACGTCTTCCAATTTATTAATAACAGTCACCATATCTTGAATATAATTATTTTTTGATGATAACTGTTTTTTTAATTCTTTCAATTCATTTATGGTATCTGTTAGGCCGTGATCTTTATCCTCATATCTTCTCAAATTTTCCATTACTTCACATAATTGTCGACTCTTCAGAGTTAAATTATCTTCCAATTCATTCACGGACAATTGTAAAAGTGATATTTTTTCATTGGCAAACTGAACTTTTTTTAATAAATCACGATGTTCTTTTCGCTTGCCACTTTTTTCCATTTGTCTCATATCAATTTTTAATTTTTCAATTAATTCAGCACTATCATTAATTTCCGCTGTAGCTTCAAGTAATTTTGATTCAAGTTCAGTAATAATTTTATCTCTTTTTGCTATTTCATCATTTAAATAAACTACTTGTGATATATTTTCTGTATTTACAGACATTGGTGGATGTAATTGAAATTTTAATAATTCATTTTTTAAATGAACAATCTCATTATCTTTGCTGTCTAAAATATTTTTCCATTCTGATACTCGAACATCAATTGCAGTACCAAAATCATCGATTATTTTATCTCTATCTATTTGTTGTGAAGCAATTTCTTCAATTTGATTGAGCAGTGCTATTTTTTCTTGTTTCAAATTATCAATATTATCTTTTAAAACAATATTTTTTCCACGTAAATCATTTAATTCATCAGTCATTTCATTCATACTCACTGTTGCATCTTCCATTTCTTCTTTTAAATTATCTAATTTTATTTTCAAATCAATATTCTCTTTCTCTAAACTCTGAATAAATAAATAAATATACACATAAACTATACAAAAAAATTTGATATCAATACAGATAAAAAATAATATGACAATTATTTACCTCAAGTTCAAGCATCAGAGTTTTTATTTTATCATTTTTTTTTCGTACCGAGTCCATATAATTGTCATTTGGTGAATTCAAATTTCTTATTCGTGTTTCATTATTGTCTTTTTCATTAATTACACCTTGAATAAATATAAATACAGTAAATAAATGAAAATAAAAAAAACATATGTTTACATATATATATATAAACAAAATAAATAAACAATTGTCCATACCTTTATCTATTTTTTTTGATAATGAAATTTTTTTTTTCATCTCATCACACTCTATCAATAATGATTCAACCTAAAATTAAAAACAAATCAATAATTATGTACAATTATTAAATTTAATATCATAATTTATTCATTAAATTAAATTAAATTATTACTATTCACAATTGTTTATATACACACACAATCATTACGAGTAAAAAAAGTTAATTACCTGATTATCTTTATACTGTAGCATTTCTTGTGATAATTTTATAAGAGCACGCAAGTTATAAATATCATTAACTTCCTCAATTTCACATTGTATTACCATTGGAAATAAATCCTCGATTTCATTGTCTGTCAATGACACTGCCTTCACACGACGTATTTTTTCCCAATCTATTTGCACCATTTTTTTTTTTTTTTTTTTTTAAATTATTATTTACAATTAATATTAAATGATAAAATTTTACTCGATAATTAATAAATAAAATACATCACTGTGATATTTTTATTTCAAACCTCAGGGATGTAATATCACCGGGCATTTTGTATTTTAGTTTAACTGTGTATTTTTATTGCACATCAGTTGCTATGGAAACGAACGTTTGAAATAGGGAGAACGTTGGTGGGGAGAAATGTGTATATGAATTGATATCGCGTGAATATTTTTATGAATATGTATGTATTAAATATAAAAAAGTATAAATATAAATTTTGAGTGTTTAAATGATTTTTATAGATTTAAATTGATTATGAGATTATTATTTTGCTTTTATATTTTATTTAATTCATCAGGTCACGAGGACATTCAGTGTTTGACTATTGAATAATGAATTATATGTAAATAATAATGAATTTAATGAATTGAAGAATAGAGAGTGACAAATGTGTGGTAAAAATAAATACATATATGTAACAGGAGATTAAAAATCATCGTGCTATTCAATCTATGTCAGTATTTATTGAACATGTATCTTTGCAAGTTGACTGAGTGTTCGTTGTACAGGAATCTAAATAAATTATCAAATCGATTAACACGTGGTGGACCTTGTGATAATTATAATAATATTAGAAAATTGCATTTTTCATTTGTGCCAAATAAAAAATTATATAATGGCGAGACAAAAAAAATTAATATGTTCCAAGCTATTAATGATGCACTTGGAATTATTTTAAAAAAAAATCCCAATTCAGGTGATTATTATTGATACTATTTTTTTTTTTCTTTATTTTTCAATTCTTCAATTATTACAATAATTTATAATTATATTAAATAAAATTTTATATATTAATGGATGAACATATGCTACACAATATTCTTATCTTATCTATATTGAATGACGTAAATGAATATTGTAGTTTAAGTACTTGAATTAAAAGTAATATTCTCATTTTATACAATGTGAATATGAACTTTGTCCAATGTAAAAAATATATTTATTATATACCAATGTTTTTTTTTTTTTTTTTTTTGTAATTATAATTATTAGTTATTTTTGGTGAGGATGTGGCATTTGGTGGAGTTTTTCGATGTACAGTAGGATTGAAAGATAGTTTTGGGAGTAGTCGTGTTTTTAATACGCCACTGAGTGAACAAGGAATCGCTGGATTTGGAATTGGATTGGCAAATCTGGGTATCACTGCTATCGCTGAAATACAATTTGCCGATTATATTTATCCAGCATTTGATCAAGTAATTGAATATCAATAAATTCACCATGTCATTATATTTAGAAGAAAAAATATATATATATATATATATGTAAAGATTTAAATAAATCAAACTACATTATCGACCAATACGGTAAAAAAGATGTCGCACTTGATAAAAAACTGTTTCTATTTTTCTCTGTATCATCGTATACAGAAAAAAAAAAAAATATATATATATATATATATATACAAATAAATTGTCATCAAGTAGACGATTAATTGAAAATATAAATTAAAATTATAATTAGTAATTAATTTTATATCAAAAAAATTTATTCTGATATATTATGATTAATAATTAAAATAAAAAAATAAAATTCCACATGTATAATAATATTTTTTAATTCAGCATTTCATTTATACCGACAGTTGGTGAATGAGGCAGCAAAAATACGATATCGAAGCGGGAGCCAATTCGATTGTGGAAGTTTAACGATACGAGCACCGTGTGGTGCAGTTGGACACGGTGGATTATATCATTCTCAAAGTCCTGAAGCATATTTTGCCCATACACCTGGTTTGAAGGTAAAAAATAAATAAGAAAATAATAAATAAATTATTCTTCAATCAATTGATTCCCAATAAATTTATATTATATAAAATAAAATAATACATCGAATTATCTTTTTTTTTTCTTCTCCAAGAAAAAATAGAATTTTTTTCCTCTTCAAGAATTACAATTGGATTTTTTATACAACAGATGGCGACTACCATAACTTAAATTAATAAAAAAAAAAAAAAAAAAAAAATAGAAATCATCATTTGCATATTATGAATTTAATTAATAATTTCTGACGTTAAATATTTACCACCATCTCATTTATAAACATGTACATCATATCAAGTCCATAATATCCATAAATATTACGTAGAAAGTGATGGTATAAAAATCGAATCAAGAAAAAAAAAAAAAAAAAAAAGTGAAAGAACAAGAAGAACAAGAAGAAGAAGACTTACATTTCCGATGGATTTAAAGTTTTAAAGTTCAAATAACAAACAATATTTAATTATACCACCATTCATACATAATCATGATCATGACGTTGGTGAATTAATATAAAAAAAGGAGAAATAAATACGTCGTTTCATTGACATTCTACGTTTCGTTAAAGGTTAACACTGATGCTCAAACGTCAAATGTATATACTTGATTGTATCATTTAGCAATCCTACATATCTCACTACCCTTCATCATATCTACACACCAACCCAATCACATCCACAACATTACATAAATTATCATCATCATCATCATAATTATTTATTATTAAAAAATATCTATATATATATATATATTCATTAATAATAAAAATTCAATACTCATCATCTATCTACATATTCTGTAATATAATTAATTATAGATTGTCGTACCTCGTGGTCCTGTACAAGCTAAAGGATTGTTGTTAAGTTGCATTGACGAACCTGATCCATGTATAATATTTGAACCAAAGGCACTTTATCGTATTGCAGTTGATGATGTACCAATTGATGATTTTAAAATTCCAATTGGCAATGCTGAAATTGTAAGAGAAGGTAAATATCATTATTTTCATTTCAATATTGAATTTAAATACAAAAAAGAAATCAATAAAATTTATACACAATAAGAAATAAAAAATAAATAAATAAATATGATTATTAAAAATGAACTTTCACATTTAATTCATGTCAATATTTTATGCGTGCATATATGTGTGTGTTGATATTGTGATAATAATATATTAAATGAAATATAAATGGAAATACCTGATGAGATTTTAACGTTGTACATGAATAGGTGATGCTGTGACGCTTGTAGGTTGGGGTAGCCAAGTGCATGTACTATTAGAAACTGCTGAGCTCATATATAACAAACTTGGAGCATCATGTGAGGTCGTGGACCTCGTCTCAATTCTCCCTTGGGATGTGGAGACCATCTGTGAGGTAATCGATTTTACTCTCTTACTCTCTTACTATTTTTATTAAATATCTTTCTTTCATTCATTCAACAATTTTACTTTTCACTCGTAAAATCTATTGGATAAAATAAGAAATTAATGAGAATACCTTGTATGTTGTAGTTAAAAAAGAAAAAAAAAACGGAAAATACTAATAATGATAATAAATATATTACATCATTTGAACGAGAAAAATAATAATTGAGATAAAAAATTTAAACGTTTCCTAATACATATATATATATATATATATATTTTTTTTTTAATTTAAAAATTAATTTAAAATTTTTACATTATTATTTTTGTCACATGTTGCACATACAAATATTTTTCAATTTATCCTAATCGATTTATCGATTAATAATCAATTACTCGTAAATCTTTGTAGCAACACCATTTGTATATTCCTTAAGGGCACATACATATATACATAGTAGTAGTATTCAAGTTTTTATGATATTCATATTAGTATAAATATTCGATGAAACGTAATGAACAGGATAATTGAAAACTCGTTTTACTCAAAGTAAACAAAATGTCTACACATTAATGTTCAATCAAAATCCAAACAACTTTTGCTCTTACAAATATTTTTCTATCAAATACAGATACACAATTACATATATATATATATATTTTTTCTTTTTTCTTTTCAATACAACATTTTATATAGCATGAAAAAGTTATTTCCTTTCAACTTCCTTAATCGATATATATTTTATGATTGATTTAAAATCCAAGAGTAAAATCAATTGCATCATAAATAAATAGTCAATCACACGATGTATCTTTCATCAACTTGTCCAACTTATAATCCATCGATGCCTAACAATTCTACGTATAAATACTCATCATCAAATGCCCATGACTGTGCATATTATAAAAACAAAAAAACAAAAATTCCTCTCATACATTAAATCATTGGATAAAACTCTCCATACCAGTTAATTTCAATCATATCAGTGCCAGTAGATTATTAATATAAAAAATAAAAATTCTATTGTACATATATCGTCGATAAAATAAATAAAAAATAATAAATGCATATACGTAGTAAATGTTGTCCAAGTACACACGTATGAGTGGCATTCAAAGGTAAACCGTGAGTTGAGAAAGAAAAAAGAGGGAGGAGTCGAGGAGGGAGATGACGAGGAGAAAAATAGAAAAATAAATAGAGAGAGAGTGAGAGTGCGATTGAAACAAATAATAAAAATAAGGGGGAAGGTGATAGGAAAAGAGAGAGGGTGAGAGTGAGAGGGAGATAATAAGAAGTGAGTGCACGTCCGGGATTGCTCACGCCCTCACAACTCCCTCCCTCTCTCTCTCTCTCTCTCTCTCTCTCTCTCTCTTTTTACTTACTAGTCACTCTTCAATGTGTGGTCGTACAAACAACTTGGTCGTAACGAGGCACTTAACACCATTTCGCATAAATAATTATTATTCTGAACAATATACCATATGATTGTTCATAAATCAATGTTCGATTTTACATAGTCACGCTGTGGTACATGGAAAAAATAAAAAATAAAAAATAAATAAATAGAGTTAGTGTAATTATAGATATTGTATAGATATACGTATAAGGTAATGTACGTGGTAATATAAAATCACTTGGAGTTGATTTAATTAAATATTTATATAATGTTTAGATTTGTAGGTCCATACATTACATTAAATATACATGATTTTTTATTTTTTATATTTTATTTTTTTTTTTCATTTTGCAGTCAGTAAAAAAAACTGGACGAGTTATTATTGCACATGAAGCTCCGTTAACTGGTGGATTTGGCAGTGAAATTGCAGCGACAATTCAGGTATATTAATTATGTAAAATTAATTTATTTGTGTTTATGTGTGTGTATGTGTGTTTTTTTTTTTTTTTTAATCTTTTTTTATAGATCATTGGAAATAAAAATTTAGACTTGTCATTATTATTATTATATGTATACAGTTCATTGGTGAGTGATTGGATTGATACAAATATATAAACGCGAATCGACCGTTTCTCTTATCAAGGACAGACGAGATCACACACCTCGTGCCTTATCCGATTTCTCTCATCTGATCTCCTTTCATCCTATATTATTTTGTTACGATTTTATCCTGATCAATTGTAATTAATTTTTATTATTATCATTTAAGTATTTTTTATTCTATCAAATTTTTCTATCCTTCCCTCCCTCCCCCCCCGTTTTTTTCTTAATTTTTTCATTTGTTTTATTATATCGATAAAGTATTAATTTGTTCGTTTTTTCTTTTGTTTTTTTCTGTATTTTAGGAAAAATGTTTTTTACATTTAGAGGCGCCAATTCAAAGAATTACCGGTTGGGACACGCCATTTCCACTTGTTTTTGAGCCATTTTATTTGCCAACCAAGTGGCGATGTTACGATACAATAAAAAAAATTCTTGAATATTGAAATTTACCAAATGACAAAACTGAAAGAGAACGAGAAAAGAAAAAAAAAAATAAAATAAAATACATTGACTCATATAATATTAGACAGGGAATTTTTATTTAATTTCGATCACGTTTCAATTGCATGTAGATATATATATTTGTATATACGTGATCAACCAGTTAGAAATATAGATAAGCACTCAACAACTGTATCATTATAATAATACGTTTGGTAAATATGAGGAGGGCGCACCCGCAGCTGTGTAACACAATCTGTGTGATTTTATTGTGATATCACTATACAAAAGTTCTTAATAAACCACAAAAAAAAATTTTTTTTTTTTATTTTTTCTTTTAATTCAATTTTTTTCATTTTACCATTCATCTATATTTTAACATTAATATATAGAAATACAATAAAACAATTTATCCATAAATAATTTACACATTAAAATTGGAGAAAAAAAAAAAATTTTTTTTTTTTGTATCTAATAATTTCTTTGGTATTTCATCCAATTTATTTATTAATTTATATATATATATATATTTTTTAATCTTTATTTTATTTAATATTTTTTTTTTTTTTTTTTGTTACCGATAATATAATGTATGAAATATAAATTTATGGTGATAGGATTAATATTAGAAAGGTCAAGGTAATTTTATTATTTTATTATTCGTCGAATTGACATCATTACTCGTGTAAATGTGTGCCCCCAGGCGACAAATCACGTGTATACGCACCGCAACCGAATGTACATATAAATTGTATATATGTATATCCTGTATACTTACCATTGAGACGTGTATATTACCTATAACTATATAACGACCCTGGCCCGATTTCTGTTTTGCACACATCAGAGGCCAGTTCCACATAAATTACACGTTTCTCAAAAACTTAATAAAAATCAATAATCCACATTTACATATTTAAATCTTGAAACAAATTTTATTTGCCATATTATCTAAAATTAAAAAAAAAAAACAAAAAAAAAATTTCCCAAATAAAAACCAAAAAAAAAAAAAACAAAAAATTTATTTCACTTATTTTATTCAATTTAATTTAATTCAATTTTTTTTTTTTTTTTTTCGTCACTCCCATTTATATTAATCAGGCGATATTGCCTATAATATTATTTTATTTAAAAAAGAAAAAAAAAAAAATAAATAAAATAAAATAAATAAATAAAAATAAAAAGGAGCAGTCACCGAGGACACAGAGTCAGTCGTCGGTTAGTGTTTAGCCAGAGTATTTTGTAATTTGAAAGGGAAACCACATTCTTTCTCTATGTATTATGATACGTGAAAGTTGGCAGTAGTGTGCCAGTCGTATTATATTATATACACGTAAAGAATACAAGCACACCCGATAAATACACCATTCGCATGGCAGTTGTTAATACACACTGTTAAAGCGCAGGATATTCATACAAAACTTTATATACAAATACAAAATATATATTGGATGGTTTATTAATTTTTTTTTTTTTTCTGAATAATATCCATAATATAATAGAGATTGACGAGGAAGTGAGACACAACGATTATTGAAACAAATATAATATATATGTACAGTATAGTTTGCCGTTGGCATAGACTGTATCGAAGGTCGACGAGTTTGGATAAATTATTTATTATTCATTTCTTTATTATTATTTTTTTTCTCTCACTCTCCCTCTCTCCACATATATATATATATTTTTTTTTTCTTTTTTTTTCGTATAATTCCATTTCATTACGTGAATTTTGCGCAAATAGTAAACGACGTATAATATATACAGTGACAACATCATAGTGAGTGTGAATGTGATTGCGTATATTGAATAAAATCGCGTAACATATGGCGCGGATGCGTTAGCCATTCACGGACATCCGACAATTTTCAATGGCACGACCTGACCGTGAATTGTGAACGGAGGCCACCCCCAAAAAAATTTTCATTTACAATAACATTTATCTACTCATTATTTCTCATTATTGTATAATTAATTAATTACTTGATTTTTTTTTTTTTTTGTTTTGTTTTGTTTTGTTATTGGTATAACAATAAAATAATTGTGTGTGGAATGAAATTTTTTTTTTTTTTTTTTTTTTTTTTTTCAATATTTTTCGAATGAAATTCCGAGAATTTGTAGACACTCGCGCGTGTGAATTAAATGATTATATCGTGATTATCAATTTGTCTGCATTAATACACACATTTGTACACACGCACATACAAACACACACAAAAGTCACGTGTGTAATAGATTTTTTTTTTGCTTTTTGAAAAGACCTTGGTACGAGTTATTGCACCGTGAAGTCGGTGTATATAAATTAATTAACATTCAACATTGAGATGATAAAATTTAGTTAAAGTGAACGAATAATTATAAATATATTTATAAAACTAATAAAATAATATTTTTTTATTTTTATGTCCACGTGTCATAAATGAGTGATGACAAATGAATTGACAGTCATAAGATTAAATTGTCCTCTTGACGTTTTTTTTTTTTTCCCTTATCTTTCCCTTTTTATTTATTTATTTATTTATTTTTTACTTTCCTGTCATGAAAATAATTGCAAGTTTTACCTTTGACTATTGCAATTAATCAGCGTCTCATAAATTATTATTTATACGTATATTTTGTTTCTTTATTTCTTTCTTTCTTTTTTTTTATTTTTTATTTTTTTTTTGTTTTTTTTTTTTTTTTTCCCCAACCTTTAACGACAAATATCAAACGTTTAACGGCGTATGTTTGAAGGTATTTTTTTTTTTTCTTCTTATTCATTTCTACTTGTTTGTCTTTGTTCAATTAATTTTCCGCGATTAATCGTATATAAATGTGATAATCAAAAACATTAATTGATATTTATTGAAGTGTCACTAGATTACTAACTTATTTTTATACTTTGATGTTATCACAAAATTTGAATAATAACATTATATGAATAATATTATTCTCATTATTGTTATCGTCATTGATAATTATTAAAGTGACAAAAATAAGTGGCTAATTATGACTATTATCAAAATCATAGATTTGATTTCTACACTGAAAAATATTTTATTGGTTGAATCATAGTGAATTATATAGTATATATGAAATTTACATTAAAAATTAATTTTTCTATCTTATTGATTATCAATATTTGTTCCTGTTAAATATAGGATAAGAATAATATCAAATTCATTTATCTTTAGTATAAAAATAATTGATAATTCACAAATTGTACAAATATATTTTCATGTATAATAATATTATTTTCGGATTTATATTCACAGTCTACAAATATTTTTGTGAATATATTCGTGGCAATACTCACGTGATAATTACGTAAATCCATGTTAATATCTTCAAGGATATAATTCAATATATAAATAAAATAAATTAATATTCACAAATATTAATTTTATATTGGTTTTATATATTCATTTATAAATAGATTAATCATTGATTTATTTAATTTATTTAATTTATTTAATTTATCTAAACATTTATTTATTTATTTTTCCTTTTTTTTCTTTTTTTTTCTTTTCTTTTTCACTTTGTAATTATAAATAAGTAATTATATTGTATTTTCAAATGTGGTATCTGTGTACAATGAGAACTAAAAATACAATGTGTCCTCGGACTTCATAGGCGGTGTGAGCGTCAAATGCGATGTCTCACAACAACCAAAAATAAATTTCACTCTCGACAAGAATAGTATAGTTCAACCGGCAACACACAAAATGTTTCGTCGCTTCTTCTTTGGATACGTTTGAAGAATCAACGATAAAAGCCAATAGAAACAAATAAATAAATAAATTATTCGATACTTTTTTAAGAATACAAAATTTCTTTTTAAAGACAATAATAAATATTAATTTGTATTTTATTTTATTTTATTTTATTTTATTTTATTTATTATTAATAATTATATATTTACTTATAATTATCAATTGAATTATAATCAAATTCTAATTAATTAAAAAAATCAAATATAATTTTACACTCAAGTAGGAAAATAAAATAATTAAATCTAATCATATGTCAATTGATATAATAATATATTTAAATAATCATATTAAATAATATTTTTAATCTTATTATAACAATTATAATTATAATTCATCATCAATATAAACACAACATTCAACATTTTTGTCTCGTTACTTGATCAAGTTATTTATAAATCACAATTTTTCTCTTTCTATCTTTCATTATTTCTCTGTCTTTTATACACGTACACGAAAAATACATTTATTCTCATTTTCGTGTATGTTTGTATATGCAAAATTAAAGTGCGCGTGCGTATATACGATAGACCGAAAACTATTTGTGGTGTCGCAGTCGTCAAGTGGGGAACAAACTAAACAAGAAGAATTAAACGCGTGTTCCAATATATCTATACAAAATGAGATGTTTGAATGCCAGGCAATTGAAACTCTGTGGAGGGGGGGGGGGGGGGGGGGGGGGGGAAATAATAGAAAGAAAACAGAAAAAAAAAAAAAAAAAACATAATAACAACGAAATATCGAAGTATACGACTCGTTAGTCGCATTAGATTCTACCAAAGCATTTGGCACAGACGTACAATCTCGTATTATCACGACTCATTGCTGAATAAATACACGCTCATCAATCTATATAGAATATAAAATCGCATTATTAATATTCTCCTTACTATCACGTTACGTCACGCATGCAGACAAAGAAAAAAAAAATAAATAAATAAAAATAAAAATATTAGGAAGAAATAGAGTTCAGAGGCAGTTGAAGGCGACACATTGTGAATTGTTCTGGTGCAAGTTGAACACGTTTATTTCTCCATTCTCTTTTTTCACAATTTAATTTTTCAAATCTATAAATTCTTTATTGAAATATAAACAAAAAAAATATATAATAATAATAATAATAATTTTTTGTTTATTTATTTTTTTACTTTTATTTATACAATTCGTCAGAATTATTTTTGATTTATTACAGAACTTGTGATCATTATTGCGCGAACTAAATAATACACTGTAGTAATTGCATTGATATAAAAACAAAAAAACAAAAAAAAAAAAAATTAATAAATAAAGAATATTAATTTTGTTAATAAAACGTACGGAAGTGAATTGTGGAATGGCGAATAATGAGGTGAAAAAGGTCGAGACAGTGATGTTGAATGATAAAAATACAGACAATGATGATACATTGAGAACAATTAATGACAATTTTATGGAGACAATTGGTGTAATTCAATTGATGCAGGTGAGAAATTATTTTTTTTGTTTTTTTTTTTTTATTCCTCTTTTTTTTCCCATTTTTTAAATTATATGTAATAGACCGTGTGAGATATTTGACGATGATAATGATGATAAAAATCTCTCGATGAATTGTTATTCACGCGCCAATACAAAATTATAAACGTTAAATATTTTATTGTATTTGTACACATGACATAAATAGCAAAATTATTATAATCATTATTATTATTATTATTATTATTATTATTATTATTATTATTATTATGGGTCATAACCTTTTTTAACACCGATATCAACGATTTTAATGACAATTTTTTTTTTTTTCTTTTTTCAAATTTATCATCATTATCATCAGTAGCACATGTTTATTACTTATATACCAACAAACATATGCAAATTGTAATTATTTATTATTATTTATTTTTTTTTTTTTTTTCTAAATTAAAATGTCAATACAGTGTTGTATAATCGCCATAATTATCAATTTCCATTCGTATTTCTCAAATGCGTGTTGACGATGATAAAAACTTAGTGAAATCTAATTGGTAAGAAATAAAAAAAAAAAAAAAAAAAAAAAAGAAAAGAAAAAAAATAGGAAAATTTGAAAAATTACAATAAATAATAAAAAAAAAGTAAAATAATAGTGAGTAAAAAGATAAAATCAGAAAAAAATTCGATATTTTTTGTAGAGTAAAAAAATAGGTGGAAGAAGAAAAAAAAAAATAAATAAATAAATAAATTATAATGAATAAATAACGACATTTATTTAATTAGCATAACAAGTACTGTACGATCGATTGGTAATATAACTGGTTGACTGATAAACTAGTGTGTGTGTGTGTGTGTATGTGTGATGTGGAATGCATTAATTTTCCAGTTGGAAACTTCATAAAAGGTATTCTAAATAATAATACTGGAAATACTGCGATTATTATTGATATAATTTAGAAATTTATTTTATTATTATTATTATTATTATCTTTTTTTTTTTTTTTTTCATTTTATTTTCCTCGTTTTATTTAATAAGTGAAAATTATATATATAGATATAAATTTTTATTTCTTATCATTTTTCATTTTTTTTTTTTTTTTTTTTTTTTTTCCCCTCGTCGAAAAATCATTCTTACTGTGACGATGCCTGTGTAAATTGTTTACAAGAGATTACAGTAGAATATACAAAAAAAAAAAGAAAAAAAAAATGTGTGCATGTATATATATATATATATACATAAAATGAATAATGTAATCTCACATCTGTTTAGTGAGTCGTGGGTGGGAAATAAAAATCCATTTAATCTAATAATGACAAATAACAAAAAAGAAAAAAAAAATATATATATATATATATTTTTATATCACAATAATAATCATCTTCACATTTTTTTGTAATCATTATGTCAATTTATTTTTTGTGAACTTTTTTTTTCTATTGAAATCGATGAAATAAATATTTCATCGTCTCCAAAATTCGACGTGGAAATTGAGTAAGAAAAAAGAAGAAGAAGAAGATGAAAAAAAAAAAAAAAAAAAATCATTTTCACATTTTTTTTCTTCTTCACTTCTCTATCCTTCTCTTCTTCATGAAATATATATTCCCTGGTAGCAATGACGTCACAGCAACAAGATGTATGTATTAAAAGGGAGGAGGTTGATTGAGCGGGAGATGTCCTGAAATTGCGTATTTCCTTCTCAAAGCAACAGGGATATTACAGATATCGATTGAAAGTCTTTGGGACATTGGAGATAACGTGAAATTGCGTGGGTTATTGGCAACCCACACTCACACTATTCAAACCTATCGTATTTATTCTTAAATATATATATATATATATATATATAATTTAAACGAATCATAATGTATTCAAATGGTGGGGATATAAAATAACGAAAACAGAGCAATAAGAAAAATACGCGTATGTTTATACGTACAAAAGCAGATGGATAAGGAAATAATGTAGACTCATGAAAAAAAAATAATAATTTTTTTTATTTTTTTTTATATATATTTTATTCAATTATTTTCAATTATTATTGAAAATAATCATATAATGTATATAAATATTATAAGTAGAAGAGAAATACTTTGAATTTCCATTATTTCTTCACAGTTAATAAATTCTGTTTAATTCAATGAAATTGATAAATTTAAAAAAAAAACAAACAAACAAACAAGAAGAAGAATTTTTTTTTTATCCCCGAAATAATTATCTTCACATAAATTATCATCAAATTTTAATAAATATATTTTGCAATTGTTTCTATTTCAGTGATATCATAAATCACTGACCAAATAAATTTTTTTTTTCCTTTTTTTTCGTAATTTTATTTGAATTTAAAAAGGTCAAAAAAATCTATTAAATTGATAAAAAAAAAAAAATAATAAAAAATACAAAACTAAACATCAGTATGTGTAATCGAACAGATGAATTTCATATAAATAAAAATAATTTATATAAATAAAAAATAATAAATAATAAATAATAATAATGTATAATTGTGTGAAGCGGAAATATTCAAAAACTTGTTGCTCGTCAATGTTTAAATTCCAGCCTTGACCAACTCCCCTTGGCGGTGGTAAAACAAGAATAAAATATGTAGCTACGATGTTAGTATATCATAAATTTACGCGTTCTGTTTATTTTCAAGGATAGGAAAACCTCGAAACGAAAACTCCGTCGCGTTACAACCTACGATACAAAAATTGCAAATATATTGGCACACAATATACGTATAAAAAGTAAGAGGATATAATTTTAAAATAATTAAATATCTGAGTGAATAAAAAGTTCAATGGATATTATAAACAAAGATATTATGGAATTTTCCTATTTCTATATAATAAATATATATATATATATATATTTATTTATTTATTCATCGTCATTTGATAAATGATAGTATTATTATATTTCATAGAAATATAAATACGAATAAACTTCATTGGAATGATCATTATGTCGTCACGATCAATTAATTATTATAAATACTTCGATTAATCATTTTTAAAATCTCATCTATAATCAATGACCATCATGTTGGATTATATTGTCTTGTATTACATCTATATTTCATGATAATTCTCATATTATAAAAGTTTTTGCACTATTAGTGTACAAGATGAAAAATAAAATGATGAAGATAAATAAACTTTTATATGTATACAATTGGCCAATGAATATTCCATTTGTTTTTTTCTCGATTCTCCTCATCGACACAGACATTTATTATTATCATCAGTTGTTTTTTTATTATTTCGTAGTCCCGCACGAGTACAAATGTAAAAACAATTATCAAATCACGTATAAATATACACGTGTTGAAGAAGAGACGTAAAGATGAACCTTGAAATAAACCAGTTCGGATTATTTGTTTTTACTTTCGTTAATCAAATAATGAGAGTAGATACGGGGCACTGGAGAAATTATTATCGTATGTACATTTGATAAGTTCCGTGTGAGTAATAAAAAATTTATCTCGAATTCCATAAAAAACAAAAAAAAAAATGAAAGAAAATTCTTATCATATACAACGAGTGATGAATTTCCTCGTTGTAATTATTTTTTCATTATTTATTTTTATTTATTTTTATCATTGAATTAAATATAAATGACAGATTGTGATAGATTTTATTATAAATTGATTAATCATTCAAGGGAATATATATATATATATATATATAAGTTATTAATTAATTATTGAAATCAATCAAAACATGAAATTATAAAAATAGAAATTAATATCACATCAATGTATTTTTTTGTTATTCTCAGATAAAAATCGTATTTCAATACAAATAAATTTCCCAATATTACTTCAATTAATTCAATGAATAATAATAATTTTTTATATCTTAACAAAAGAAAAAGGAAAAAAAAAAAAAAGAAAAAAAAAAAAGAAAATAAAATAAATAATGATAATAATTAATTCGATATAAAAACTTTCCGTCCATATCATTTGGACTTTTGGATATTTATATGATTGATAAATAAATATATATATACATAGTTATATGTATAAAATATGTATAATATATAAAAAAAATTTTAGTTATATCGTGTGTCGTTCGAATTGTGAATTCATACAAAACGTTAATCATGTACACACAGCTGTTTCAATTTATAGTTAATATATACGCAATTTATATATAGTGCACGATATAATAAAAAAAAAAATTGAATAAAATAAAATGAAAAAAAAAAATAATAATAATTAATTAAAAAATAATAATTTTTAAAAAATGAAAAAAATAAAAGAAAGAAAAAACAGACAGAGATAGAAAAGAGGAAAAAGAAACAAAAGAATGAGAAACATAAAATATTCAAATAACAACATTTGTATTGTACTCGTGATAATTTTGAAGTGTCTCCAATTTTTTTTTATTGAAAACGAAATTTTTTTTTTTTTTTTTTAATTTTTATTTATTTATATTTGATATGAGTATAATGTGCTTGATATGTTACGTTAATAATTGAATAAATATATTGTAAATGTGTCAGATAAATAATAGAAATATTATACAAAAATATATATTAATAATATCACGTGATGTTATTGCAAACAAAAAAAAAATAAATAAATAATAAAAAAAAAAAGTGTGTGAAAATACAATGAGGTGAAAATTTTATTATTTTATTTTTATTTTATTTATTTATAATGTATTATCATTATTATTATTATTATTATTTTCTTTTCAAAGAATTGTTGGGATGACCGGAAGAGAGGGGAGGAAGGAAGGAAGGGAGTGAGAGTATATTTTCAAATAGATTATTATTCTCAGAGTGTATTAGGAGCGACGATAGAATCGCGAAGAAAAGTAAAAGAGGATTGACAAAGAAGAGTTGGTGCAATATCGTCTTTATTTATTTCTTCGTCTTTATTTTTTTGTCACTCTCTCTCTCTCTCTGTCTTTATGTTTATTCAGGTCTATATATACGTATATTATTTATAGTAAAGTATATCAACTTTATTTAATCCTCTTTTCTTCTTTTCTTTTTTTTTTTTTTTTTTTTTTTTCTTTTGCTTTCTCCATCCGCACAAAAGTCGTGTAAGTTTGCAATGGAAGTTCGGTCACGCAATCGTGAAACGTGCGACTTTACCTATCACACTCGCTTCTTCTCACGTTGAATAAATTTGATGAAAATAATGAATTCACAGTATACCAATCGTCTTTCATAAAGTTTATAAATTTTTTATTTATTATTCTATTTAAATTATTTTTTCTTTTTGTGTTTATCACGATATTTATTAATGAATTGGTGTTAATTTTCACGATAGATGAGCAAAGTTTTATTCGGTCAATTTAATTAGAAAATTTATAATTAATTCATTACTCGTACATTCATGTGAATAATACAATTGAAAGAGATGAAAATTATAATGTGATTTTACATTTCAAATTTGTTATTCTTATTGTGAAAAAGAAAAAAAAAAATTTTTCTTTTTTTTTCATTATTATTATTTTTTTTTTTCTCGATTTAATTATTGTCACGAATTTCATATTGATTTCTCATTGCAAAATAATTAAGGAAAATTTACAAGACATTTGACATCAATATCATGTGTACATTACATAAAAAAAAAAAAGAGAAAAAAAAATTTTAACGAATAAATTTTCAAAAAAAAAAAAAAGATAAAAAATTAAAAAATTCACTGATTACTGACGTTGATGTGCCCAAAGTGCAATGACCTCCCATTGATCGTCACTACGAGTGTTTCTGAGTCGGTGAGAGGTGCAACGTCATTCGTGTGTGATTTATTGCCAAGATAATTTTATCATTATTATTTAATTTCATTATTTAAGAAAAAAAAAAATTATATAAATAAACGTCGAAAGTGGAGTTGGTTTTTTTTTTTTTTCTTTCCTCTCTTCCATCGATGTAAAACAGTGACGTTTAATATGATAGAGGGTCAGTGGGTAAGTAGGGAACGTTAAACCATAATCAGACATACGACGTGACTATTTGTTTTTTCTTTTTTTTTTTTGTTTTATTTTATATTTTATTATTCTTTCTTTCTTTCTTTTTTTTTTTTCACGCGAAATGAAGAATACACACGTTTGTACACGATTATGAAACAAATCTTTAATGTTGCTACTTAAAATGTACAAAGAATGTCACTACATTTCGTACTTTGAATTTGTATTTACATATTTTCTCTTTCAATCCGTTATGTGACCGCGTTTTTGTTACGAATAAATCTATATATTAATTTCAATTAAATGAAACGAAGAAGAAAATGAAAAAAAAAAAAAAAAAAAGATTAATATCAATGATTAATATAAATGAATAAATAAATTCATTTATTTATTTATTTATTTATTAAATTCTTTATGTGTAATTTCTTATATAATTTGTCAATTATGTGATTTAATCTGTCGTCATTAATTAACTAATATCATATATGTAAATATATATTAAATAAAATCCATAATAAATAATCTATTTAATAATATTTCTCCACATTTAAAATATATATATATATATATATCTTTCATTAGTTACATAGAAATAGTGAGTGTGTGTACGATATTTTTTTACAAATACTTTTGAGATGAAAAATTGCAATCGTTAATTGACACATCAACGCACTCGTGCATTGCACTCGAATACAGAACAAGAAATAAAGAGTAAAAAAAAAAAAAAATACAGAGAATGAAAGAATTGAAAGATAGAAAAAAAAAAAAAAAAAAAAACGACATTTCAAGATGTCTCGCGTTCTTTAGTGCTATTTGTGGATCAAGGATTTTTTAGTCAACAAAGTTAATTAACTTGACGTTAAAACAATTTTTATTATCACAAATACAACTCAATAAAATAAAATATATCATCAATTTTTTTTTTTTTTTTTTTTTTTTATAATAATAGTAACGATATTATTGTTATTTTTTTGATAATTAACACTATTTCAAGTATTAATTTTATATTTAAATTTATATATATATATATATATATATATATTTTTTTTTTCTTATCATTTTCTTTGGACATGATATATTTATTGCAACAGAATAATTTTATTTTTTTATTTATGATGATGCATTCATTTTCAATTCGTAACAGTGGAAAATTACGGAAAATATTGTAATTTTTATATCACACATGCAATATTATATACTTGATAAAATCTTTGTAATACGTAAACTTCAATCGATTCATATCAAATCAGATTTTAAAAGGAAAAAAAAAAAAAAAAAAAATGAAAACGAAAGTGCGAGATAAAAAATTTCTTTAAAAATAATTCAGGTAACGAAAATGAAAAAAAAATTATATATTAGTGTAATAATATATTATTAATTTTATTCAAGTTCTGGATCTGTATATTTTTGAAGTCGGAGTGTGTCTGTACAGCCGTAGATGGATATAACAATGGCTAAATTCACAAATTTATTTATATATATATATATGTATAAATGTATGTATTGACTGTTATAACTATTCCCCACGTCGACAAATTGATCATTGAACCGAATAACGCGTTGTGCGCTTGTCTCCAACCTATTACGTAACTTTATTCACACGTGCTCAGTGAACCGACAAGTCATTGCACGCTATACAGATCGCCATTTTTGTTATATATATATATATATATCTTTTTTTCTTTTTTCATTCTTTTCATAATTGATTTATTCTGTTTTCTTTCGCTTTGGTCCTCAATTTTTCTAATAATTTTTTTTTTTTTTTCGTCATTATTTTTTATTTTATTATTAACGCGATGTTGAATAATAATAAACAATAAAAAAAATATCACTGAATTTTGCAATATTGAGAAATAAAAATTTTAATTATAAATTTTAATAATTCATTTTTTTTTTTTTCTATTATTTATTTATTTATTTATTTATTTTTATTATTTCAGTGATGGAATGATTTATAATAATATCATTGATTTTAATTTTATACAAAACTTGTTACTCGTGATAAAAATTGTTAGCATAAAAAGATTTATTATTTTGATATATTGAAAATGAAAAAAAAAAAAAAAAAAAAAAATAACTGTCTTGTCATTCGGAAATGACCTTTAGAATTTATGAATGACTCATTTTTTTTTTACATTCAATGTGAATAAAAAGAAGAAAAAAAATATGAAGTTGTTTGAGTGCAGTGCTACGCGTGACATCATAAATTCAATTCTTGACATGATGTTCCGTTTGTTGCATCGCATCGCGCAATAATCACCTGATGCATTTATATACACGTGTGATTGAAATATTTATATACATATATGTATATACAATTCTATACATAAATATTATTTTTATAATTATACTCATCCATTCGGAGAATTTCGATGTCATACGACAATTTCTCAATATCATTAATTTTTTATTTATTCATTTATTTATTTATTTATTTATTATTATTATTTTTTTTTCTTCTTAATATTCAATTATTTGTTTTATAATTTTACCGCTCAGTGAAATATATACTCAATATATATATATGTATATATTCTTCTCAATACATCAATTACAGATCCACATTTGTTGAGTAAAAAATAAAAATAATAATCATGAATAAATGAATAAATAAATAAATGAATAATTAAGTGAAATACATTGATAATTATAGAAAATTTGAGTATACATTTTCATTTTCATTATCTTAACAAAAAAAAAATATGAGAAAAAAAAAAAAAATAATATTATTAAACCCTGATAAATTGTGACGTATTAATATACATGTAATAATATATTGAATAATAATATTTATTCATATCTGAATGGATAATAACAATAAGAATATATAATGGAATAATAATAAGAAGAAAAAAAAAAAAAAAAAAGAATAAAGAAGAAAAATACAACATTAAATGTGGACCAACTGACACTTTATTTATAGACTTAAGAATATGTTTGAACATCAACTTTATATGCATCAATACCATCTATATTTATATAAAAAAAAATATATATATGTATATGAAATAACACAGATTTATAATATTATTCAGATGCATTTATTTTGTCATACAATTTTTGTTCTCATTGATAAATAATTCTACACAATTTTTTTTCTCTCTTGTTAGTCTATATAATTTTTTGTTAATAATTTAATTTTTTAATTTTCTTATAATTTTTTTTTTTTTTTTTTCTTGTATGTCACAATTTCAATATTATAATTTATATATTATATTTGAAATAATATATTTTTATACATTGAAGTGTTAATTTGAAGTGTTTAACGAGCGTAACGCGCACGAGTGACGTTCAATCGATCGAACATGGATAAATACCTGTCTCCACATCTATTTGCAAAACAGCTTGCATTATTTATTTATAATAATTACCAGCAGATTGTAATAAGTAAATGGAAAAAATTAATTACATATGGAAACAATAACAAAAAAAAAAAAAAAAATTAAAAATAAAAACGAAAAAAAAATTTGAATTATAAAATTTATCAACTGTATAATTATTGAATTGTACATTTTATAATGACAGTGATATTTTACTGTTTCATTTTTATTATTATAAATATACAACACACTGTGACAATTTTTTACATCAATAAACTCGTAACAAGTGAAATGATACGATATGACAAAAAAAAAAAATTTTTTTTAAAAAATAAAAAATAATAAAAAATACCATTATCGTAATAATTTATATTAAACTTTCACATCTTTGCGAGGTATTGAAATTGCCATAATTCATATATAAATTTTTTATATGTATATATATTTGCACACATTGAATGAATGAGTTTGAAAAAAAAAAAAAAAAACACACACACACACACACACACATACACATACACATACACATACACACGTCTGCGCATATCGGCAAAACGCAAAGTCGGGTGAAAGTCAGGATTATACTTCGCCATCGTATATTTAAATCCCTTCTATTTCACCCTCCCGTCCCAAATCCGTTGCTATTCTACACTGCAACATATCACGCGTCATATATTTTTCCTTATATTTTATTTATTTTTTTTTTTCTTTCTTTTGTTTACCCTATAATTAATTCAATATAATATATAATCCTTTCTATTTTTAATTTTGCACATTTTCAATAATAAAAGTAATAATAATAGATGAAATTTTTTATTACTCAAACTAAAAATAAAAAAAGGAAAAAATAATTAAAAAATTCAAATAAATTTTGTATTATGTATTAATTTTTTTTTTTTCTTTTTTTTTCTAGTGTTTATAATCAGTAGATGATTTAATAATTTCATAATATCACGAGTAATAGTAATAAACTTATGATATTTTCTCATTATATATAAATATATCATCATTACTTTGTTTGTATTGTACGTATTTTCACGCCATTGACATTGTCAATGATGAAATAGTTGTATCCATAGAGCACGATAAATTGATACGAGATAAGGCAGTTTATTATTACATATAAATACAGGATGTATATTTATCAGAATTTTATACGAGCGTGATGATGTATTGGACAATGAAACAATTGGAAGTTAGAAAATAAATGAATAACAGGCAGAAAAAAAAAACAAAAAAAAAAAATTCTCACATCTTCTCTGACACAAATAACCGAGTGAAAAAACAAAAAGAAGAAAAAAAAATATAATAATAATAATAATAATAATAATAATAATATAAAATATAACGATAAATAAATAAAAATACGAGGAGAAATAAGAAAAATAAAACAAGTGGAAATAAAAATATATCTCAGTGTAAATGTTATCGGTGTGGTCAGAATAAAATGACTTTCAAAGGCGTGTTACACCCAACTCTGTCTTTCTGTCTTGTTATGAAATAACCACCACCATCACCGCTACAGATACACACAAACATTTATAATTTTTTTTTTCGTTTATATATATGTACATAACTCACACATGGAGTTACTGTATATATAATTTTAAGTATATCTTAGATAAGTGTTTCGTGAGTAAATGTTCATATACGCAAATCACTATAAAGTCTAATAACTGCAATTGACTCGTGCAGAATTTATATATGTATACATATATATGTATATATAAATACCGTGTGTTAATATCAGTAGTTCAACCAAATTCTTTAGATAGAGAAAACAGTTTACTAATGGATTGTGGAAAAATGTGTTTTGTATACGTTCAAAATCAATTTTTTTTTTTTTTTGCTATTATTTTTTTCTCCACTTTCTCACACTCTGTCTTGTAATTGCTTACAAAATATTATTTATTTTTTATTTATCCGGCCAATTGATGGTATATTTCAATACATCAATATTAATGTTTGAATTATCAGAGGCATCCAACGAGTGATTGTGACTCCCTCGGGAGAGTGGAAAAAAAAAAAAAAAAATAAAAAAAATGATAATAATAAGATAAAAAGAAAATAATAATAAGACAACCTTGGGATGAAGTTTGAAGGAAATGGTAAGACCATGAAATCAGCCTTGGCCCATCACGCTCGGATACACATTCACGAGCACATATAAATATATATATATATATATCTACACTGCCTGTTGCGGGATGATTTCGTGGTTGCCATAGTTACACGAATAATTTTGTGACATTGTATCAAGAATATATATACATTGATGTATCCATGGGATCGAGTTAAGGTCATTGAGGGATGTTTTTTCTTTATGTGCGCCTGAGCAACATCACGAGATTGTAAAGAAAAATGATAAAATGAAAAAAAAAAAAAAACAAAAAACAAAATTTAATAAATAATAGTCAGAGTCAAAAAAATTTATAGATAAATGAATAAAAAATTTTAATGACACCAAATACATAATGTGCGTTGTGAAATAATATAAAAAAAATATCTAAACACTTTTTATATTTATTATTATTTATTATATATATATAGATATTTTATTTTTACTTGATATCAAAATAACTTTTAATCTCAAATAAAAAATAAACAAAAAATAAACAAAAAATAATAAAAAAATAATAAAAAATCTTAACTGTATGTAGTTGTTTTCAATATTATCTCTATCAAAAAATATATTTACATGCAAAAACAAAAAAGAAATAAATTTTTTATGGTGGTAAAATTCTTATATAATAATAATAATAATAATAATAATAATAACTATTTGATGATAAAAAATTTTATGTCTATAATAATGTGAGTTATTTTGTTTTTTTTTTTTCATTGTTTTTATATTATTTTATTTTACTTTTTTTGTTTTTTTTTTTGTCGAATGTAACGTGGCAAGTATTTGATGACGTGAGTACTCCACAATGACACCCAGACACACAATATAAGTCTATACGATGTGCAGTTTGGAAAAAAAAAAAAAAAAAAAAAAAAATAGTTAATGCGTGGGAAGAGTGAGGTAAAGCAAGTGAGTAAAATACGCGCGAGCGTTGCCGAGCAACCGAATGACCCAGATCTCGCAACAACCATCACGATGATCCTCTCTCTTTTTCATTTTGACACTCTCTCGTTTCTCCAGTATATTTCATTTCTCTTCATTATTTATTTAATACAGTGTCTATACAGCAGTTAAGATATACAGACAATTAATATTTTATTTGTAGAATAAAAATTTTTTAAATTGGAAAAAAAAAAAAATAATAATAATAAATTGATGAAAATCATCTATACTATTCAAAGTAATGATGTTATATGCAATTGTAATTGCATAAGAATAAATGATTTCATCTAGTACACAATTACATAATTAACTCGCATTGTTGAATATCATACAATTTTTTTTCATTATTATTATTTATTTATTATTTATTATTTCTTTATAAAAATTTTTTTTAATTTTAAATGCATCATCATGATTATTGTCTCGTGAGCAGTCATAAAATGCCAATGGATCATAACGAAAGTTGAATTTTATATTGATAATGATCAATATAAATATAAATAAATGTATAAAGTTGTAAATTACAGAGTTTTATTATTATTATAATTTGTTTGTTTGTTTTTTTTTTGTTTTTTTCGTTCAAGAATTTATTAATTCAATTGTACATGTTTTATAATTTGAATATGCAATCAATAATTGATATTGTATTATCTAGAAACAAGATTTAATGATGAATTAAACATCAGTTCAATGGATGTTCAGAGTAGAAAAAAAAAAAAAAATTTTTTCTTTTTTTTACAAATAATAATAAATAATAAATTACAAAAAATAATTATATCTAAATTGCACTTAATAATAAACTTTGTATACAACAAATTTATTATATCTCTTGAACAAATTTATATGTTTATTGTTCAATGAAAAATTTAAAAATGAAAAAAAAAAAAAAAAAAACGAAAACAAAATAATTTATGAAAATCATTATATTTTCGATCGTTATAGATCACATACAGCCAAGAATATGTAGAGTTAACGATATATAAATACAAAGGCAGTGATTATGTATATTTTTCCCTCACATCGATTGTACAATGAAATAACAGTGAAGAAGAAGAAAAAGAGAAAAAAAAAACTAGGCATAAAAAAAATATAGTAAAATCAATTTATATATTGAATGTTCTACTTTAATAATATCTTCTAAATACTTTACACAAGTAACCTCACCGCCTGGATCATTGATTAATTAATATTATTATTTTTTATATATTATTATTTTTTATTTCATTTTATTTCATCGTGGATCTATACAGCGAAGAAAAAATAAAAAATAAAATAAAATAATATTCATTGAAATAATTTCATTTGTCAAAGCTCGACAATAAAAATTTCATTTCATTTATTCATTTATTAATTTTTTCAATACTATTATTATTTATTATTATTATTTTTTTATTTATTTTGAATGTATATAAAGATTTATAAATTAAATGAATTATTGCAATTTAAACAACAATTATCTACAATTAGTTTATCTAGAAAGGGTCACATATATTATTTATTTCAGATATTTTTTTTTTTGTATTTTTATTTTTTATTATTATTTTTTTATTTTTTTCTAATGATTATTTCTTCAGGCTACATATAATCGACAATCGCATCAGCTAAAACCTGTTATGGACATCAAAAATACACTCACATATATATACACACATACATACATATGTACATCAGCATCACTGTCATAACTACGTATATATATTTATTCCCTAGATAGAAAACGATGCACATAAAAGTTGAAGCCACATAACTATCGATATAGATTCTTTTACATATACATATGTACGTATGTATAAGTGAAGTTTACTATAAAAACAGCAGTCAAGTTGGATACTCTTTTCTTTACAATATTGTTGCGTATTTATTTATTTATTCATTATTCATTATTCACTATTTATTATTATTTTATTTTTATTTTTCTACAACTTCTTCTTCTTCTTCTTCCTCCTCTTTTTCCTCTTTTTATTATTATTTATTAATCATTATCATCATTATTATTATTATCTTATTTATTTATTTTTTTTTTTTTTTATAATTTTTACTTCGAAGTCTAGGCAATTTGTAATATGCAATAATTTCGAAACGTGTACGTCATACCGGTTTAATAGTGTTGTAGAAGTAAATATGTATAGCGGAAGTGTATGCACATAGATATTATATATATATATATATATACACGTGTGTGTGTGTTGTGTTTATATGTAAGTATTTCTTTTTTTTTTCGCACAGAGTGTTATATGAATTGTTACAAAATATTCATTGGCACAATTGATTTTTATCATTTTTTATTGCGCAATTAAATTGAAAAATAAAAAAAAAAGATAATCAATTGATAGAATCGAATATTGATAGTGAATTGTTTTATTTTTTTTTTTTTTAGGAATAACGAAATATCGTGTGTGTGATCAAAAAGTTTGGTTAGTTATTTTAGAGAGAGGAAAAAAAAAAAGGGAGGGAGAGGGAATAAAATAAAAAAATATTGGGAGGGAAGTGGGGAATTTTCATTGTCAATATTAGCCACTCGAATCAATTCGGTCTTTTTTTTTTCTCTCTCTCTCTCTCTCTCTCTCTGTTTCTTTATTGGACCCTGTTGTTTTTTTTTTCTACTGTACTTTGTCGGTTTTCATCAATAAAATTGGGAACAATTGAATTTCAAATCAGTTTTATACCGGATTGTGTGGGCGATAGAAATATAAAATGATTCTCCAATCATCCATTCAATTGCTATTTATAGCTTGACAATTCACAACCATCAAATTTATTTTATCCATATATATATATATATATATATATATATATATATGTGGATATATTTGATTATCACTCGTGGTGATCTGAAGAATTTCCACAAGTCCAGTTTTACTCGTTCGCAATATTACGATTAATTTATCTTTGTTACATACTCGTATCTATATATTTAAAATTATTTTTTTCTTTCTTTTTTTTTAAATTCATCAGTTCTCATCATCTATGTTTTACAGTGAAAATTTAACGATCCACATCTGCACATTTTACTTCAGATAAAACTTGTCCTCAATAAATTTTTAATTTATTGCTAATTTATCTTTTTTTTTTTCTTTCTTTCTTCACTTCTCTTTTCTACCCATTACACTTTACACTTCTTTTTATTAGATGGAGGTAAATAACCACCTGAATCCCTCGACCTTCAGACATTTTTCATCAACAACACACGTGTATACACACACATATACGCCCACACAATATTTTCCTTTCATCCATAAAATCCTCAAAAATTTCTCATTTGCTTCTTAGATATTTTATCTCACGATGAAAATGACAGATTATCAAAGATCAAATATAAGATTACGAATATATATATATATATAAATGATAATAATTACACAAAAATAATAATAATAATAAAAATAAACCAAAAAAAAAAAAAAAATGTTACACAATATGACAAAAATTAATTGATTTTTATATACACATGTGATTTAATATTTCGTATTTTATAATTCTTGATTGATGCGTAACCTTAATCTTTATTATATTTCCTTTCTAATGTTTCAAATAATTTGATATAAACAATTTTTTTTTTTTTTTTTTTCAATTATTTCTCGGGTGTTTTTTTTTTTATTTATTTTTTTTTTCTCTCGTTATTTCACACTCTTTATCTATTACGCCAAAGTTACTTTTTTTTTTTTTAAATTTTTATTTATGTCGAATATAATATACAAATGTGAATCCGATTGTTAAATTCATTTGACATTCACTCGTCATTCAGCCTTGATGTGGTTTCATATTATAACATCACGTTTATATAAAAACAACACATGTACTCATTATCACGTGTCAATATTATTCCGGAATACATTGTACTATTTACAACTATAATCCGACTCAATTCATATTAATATACTGGAAGGAAAAAAAAAATAATAAATAATAATAATAACAATAAATAAATAAATAAATAGATAAAAGTAAAAATAAAAATATATAATTATTTGATATTCTAAATAAAATTTAATACAATTATTAACTTAATAATATTTAACTATATAAATAATAATTATGATTTATTTAAAAAAATTTCTTATACAGATATAAACTTGACATTGTAAGATAATAATGAACTAGTAATCACAATTTTGTGATAAATTTTTTATTATAATTTTTTTTTTTTTTTTTTTTTTTTTTTTCATTTTTCTATTTCAATTGAATTTACATGTGTTGACCTTGTTGCATTATTTTCTTAAAGTACTTTTATAGACGGTTGATATAGAATTTGTGTTAAATCATTAACAAAAAAAAAAAAAATGAATAAAAAAAAAAAATTTATTCAATACAGTAAAATCGATTGACATACGATTTATCTAGATAAAGGCCAAGGTTGACAATATCATTTTTAATTTAAAATAATTTAACGATTATTTTTTATATCATTACTGTATTTTTTTTATATTTTTATTTTTTTTTTATTTTTACTTAGAAATGTGTGTGATCGATTATTCCATAATGTTCTGTTTCACCTATCAAACTACGCGTATTATTCTCTCGTGTATAAAGTGTCGTGTGCAACAGGTGTATGAACACAAGTGTACAAAAAGTATTCATAACTTGTTAAACATGTGTGTATTTATGTATAAAATATATATATGTAAAATGAACAGAAAGTTACAAGTTTAATAATACAAATACAATGATAATTATTGTATTGATATTTAATTGGTATTTTTTCTTGTCAATTATAATATTAAAATATAAATATAAATTAATTATAAAATTTTATTGTCATTGTATTTGCATTATTTTTATATTTATATTGCACTATATAATATAATTATTATCACACTTTTCTTGAAAGATGCGTCAAGTCAAGCCAATGAATTACTACTGAAAATAATAAAATTCTATTTATCCTTGAATATATTATTTATTATTATAATAATTTTCTTTTCTTTTTATTTTTTATTTTTATATATCACACTCGATATAATTTATATACGTATAGATTATAATTGATTTTCAAGTAAAAAATAATGTATTGTAAAAAATAATTTCCGCAAATGTTTGATTGATATCTTCAATAATTCTTGTTTATTTTTTTATATTACGTAACATTTTAAAAATAGAATATACATATACATATGTGTATATGTGTGTGTGTGTGTGTGTGTGTAATTTCATTTCATATAAATTATTTAATAATTGCCCTTGTGTCAATGTTGATTCTATTCCAAATAGATGATTATAAAATGGAATAGAATAAATAAAAAATATATAGGAGAGTTGATAGAGATGTCAAAGAGACAGAGATTGATAAAAAAAATATAAAAAAATAAAAATATATGAACAAGTTCAAAATGATAAACTTTGATGTATTGTAGAAGTCAAGTATTTTCATTTATTGATGTAAGATTCTTGTGATTGGTCACCAAATAGACGTGTCATTATCATCACCATAGTCATTGTCATCATCATAATTTGAATGAATAAACTCACGGTACTATTAGAATAAATGAACAATAAATTAATTAATTAATAAATTAATAAATGGCAATGGGGAAAAAAAAAAGAAAAACAAAAAAAAATTTCAAGAGTCTGTAATATTATATTGAGGTTAATGGCCGCTATATATTTATTGCCAGTTGGTTTTTGAATATTTACCCGGGCAATGTGTGTATGTACTTAAAAATGTAATATATAAACGGACGTGTTGTGATATAATTTTTGTTAAATTCATTCAACTAAATGTCAGATGGTAAATATAAAGTAATAAAATAATATGAGTTAATTATATTTAATTAAATATATACAATACATGATTATTCATTTATATTATTTATTTATTATTAATTATATATAGTAGAATAAGAAATTGCAATAATGAAAATATTGCAATAATGAAATATAGTAAATAATCTAAAGATAAAAAATTAACACAGGATATTAATATTTAAAACTTGTCTCATTATACAAATTAATATTTTATTTCAATAAATGTATTTTATCATTTTATTTTTATTTTTATTTTTGTTTTGTTTTGTTTTGTTTTTTTTTTCTTTTTTTCTTCTTTCTCCGTATAATGTTAAATAATTATATGTGAAATGTCGCCGGAATAAAATTAACATGTATTTGAAATAAAAATCACGTAACGACAGTTGAGACACTTAAATAATTCAAACGTCAATGGCAATATTTATATATATATATATATATGTGTGTGAAAGGAAATCGGTAAGAAAGAAAGAAATATTTCGTTTTACCACTCTCGCATTCACAGCATTTGATCGATAACCAGATGGCCTTGATATACATAAATGCCCCTTGGTGTTTTTGTCTAGAATAAAGTAAAAGTCTCCCTTTGTATTTGCTTCTAGACTAAACAAAAAACAAAAATATTATATATCAATATACATTCGCATTTTATACACCTCAACATTATATATTTCTTAATTCAATACATATGCGTACGAAAAAAAAAAAATATAATAATAAAAAAAAAAAAATAACAAAACAAAAAAACAAAACAAAAATTGCATCGATCATTTTCTAACGATTCTGTATATCAATACTGAAATTATTATTATTATTATAAGCATGACATACAAAATATATATATATATATATATATTTTTTTTTTTTTTTACCTACACACTCTATATAAAAATAGATATCTCAAGTTACTGGGTGATTGGAAAAATCCTTACAATATTTATGGATAGTCATACAATTTTCCACGTGGAATGGGACACTTTTTTTGTCGGGATTCCACGCTATTGTCGACTTTATTGTATGCCGCAAGCAGCACGAAAAAGAAAATTGAAAAGAAAAAAAAAATAATAATAAATAAATAAATAAAATAAAATAAATAACATAGTTGAAGAGCGAGAAAGGGTGAAGTTGGTAGTAAAAGAGGAAGGGAGAAGAGAAAATAAAAATAAACGCAGTGAAATATATATTTCTCGATTGGAAGTTTGCGTAACACCATAAAAGCCAATGTATATATATATACACTTTTGTAGCGAACAAAAAAAAAAAAAAAAATAGAAAGAAATTAAAATAAAAAAGAAATGAAAGGATAAAAAAATTGCAATTTAAATTGCAGCCTTTCATTGAAAACATTCACTTGAGTAACAACACGTATATATATGTATATAAATTGATTGTATTTATTTACTTCAGTTAAACAAAACAAATAATAATAATAATAATAATAATAATAAATAATAGTAATAATACATGAAATAATAATTTTTTCGAAAAAATTATTTCAACTGTGTCGAATGATACGTAAAAAAAAATTTTTTTTTAAAATAATAATAAATGAAAAATTAATTAATAATAATATGATAAAATAAAAAATTGAAAAATGATAATGTGAAATTGATGAAAAATAAAAATAAAAGGGACAATCTTTGGATTATAATGGGAGAAAATGTGGGGAATAATTGAATATTTATATTTGAAAAATGACAATTTGTCATTAAAAGTTTTTATTTAAAAAAAAAAAAAAAAGTAATAGAGAGAGAGAGAGATAAATGCGCAGGGCTGTAATACGATCGACGGTGTGTTGTTGCAAGGACGCCCGAGGCCGGATAGAATGCGTTCTATCCCACCGCGGCGCCACTCGCGGCGGTGAAGTACGGGGTTGTGGTGAAGAGTGGGGTAAGAGGATGTGGAGGAATCGACACGCCTCACTGAGGTACGAATGAACGTCCTTGACGGTCGCCACGCTGTTGTCCCAACTCGCGCGTGAAGTCTCATGAAGAGTTTGCGGGGCGTACAGACATGGGAGGAGAGTGTTCATGCGCGATTTCAATACGTTCGTTTATAAGAGACAAAAGATGCGAATAGAACAAACACTCAATATAATACAATACAAGTTTATACAAATGTATATACGATTATTGTAGGATTGTAGGGTGCGCAGATAAAAGTAACACACATAATGTGAGAGATATAGAGATAGATTAATGTTTGTTCGCAATTTATTCATGATATTAACTTGAATTTCTTACGTCATCGCCACCTTCACTTTGCCTGCCGGCGTTTATTCTCAAGTCTTTTATATATACAGGGTGTACTAGAATTATTAGATTCACGTCAATGACATTAATAATATTTAAAATTACATTTACAATATTTATCATTCATTTTTTCAATTGATAATATCAATAAAAAAAATTTAAAAATAAAAATAAATAAAAATACACAAAAACAAAAAATTTTTTATACTCAATTTTGATCAATTGATATTTTTTTCCTTTTTAATTCAATAATATTTTTAAGAATGTAATAATATTAATCCACACTGTACATCTCATATACACATATGAAGATGACTTTATTATTTATTTTTATTATTTATCTTTGCGCCAGAAGATAAAAGAGTAAAAGACAGATATTTTATATGCTAATTATAATTTTACAAAATTTTAATTTGTAACTCGCAAATATTATTATTATTATATTTATAATTTTTTTTTTTTATTTTTAAAAAATATTTAACATAAATAAAATAAAATTTTACATAAACATTCATCGTGTATATATGCATAAATTATAAATAAATAAATAAATAAATAAATACACTTCAATGTCCTGCAGAAAAATATAATGAGAAACGAAAGTAGCCCCTGGCAACTGAGTGTGTAATTTCGTTGAAAATCATGAGGCCTCATCAGCCAAATTATTTGTATATATGTATTATACATATATACATATACACATGTGTGAATATTTTTTTGTTTTTTTGTTTTTGTCGTATTGGACTTACAGACGAGCGAGTAATTGCCAACGTTTACGTAAAAAAAAAAAACAAAAAAACGACGTGTATGTGTTTGTTGATAAAAACATATGGACAGATCAGAAATCGCTATATCGATTGCCCCCATATACTCTCACACATATATTTACTTATTTATATACAATATACATATGTATAAAATTTTCTTTTACATAATAAAATCTGGGGCATTATCATTTGACTTTTTACTCGAAATTATGATGAATAAAAAATAAAAAATAAAAACAAAAAATATTTAAAAATATATTTCATTTTTTCTTTTAATTATATATTTTCTTCTACATTATTATTATTGTTATTATTATTTATTATTTTTTTTTTTTTCTTCATAAAAAATGTTTAATATACCACGTCCATATGATCTGATAGATTGATAGGTTGAGTGTATATACATCGTGAACAAACGTGAAAGTTAGATACCGATCACGGAATTCGATTTATTGCTACTACGCAGAGAAAGAGATTCACTCGCATGCACACAAATATATACATATATATATATATACATGTATATATACACATGTATAAAATGAAAAACAAATTTAAAAGAGAAAAAAAAAAAACAAAAAAAACAAAAAAAACGAAATGTATGTACATATTGTATTGCGTTATAAGAATTCGCAAATCGTCAGGCACTTTAATTATCCCGGAAGAAAATCACTAATGGAATGTACCGATTTTATTTATAATTTTATTTATGTATTTATTTATTTATTTATTTATTTATTTATTTATTTATTTTTTTCTAATGTGTTTATATAAAATTGGGGATAGAAAGAAAGGAAGGAAGAAAAAAAAAATGATCCGAGAAAAATAAAGTGGAAAATATCGAATGAATCGAATGAAAAAGTATATAAAAAATTATATATATACAAATATAAATAAATGACACGTGTAACTGTTTTTTTTTTTTTTTTTTTTTTTTTTTTTTTTTTTCTTTCATCTATACAAAAATGACATTGGACTAATATTCATTATTCCAAGAAAAAATATTTGTTATCGCATTTGGAATTTTTATCTGCAGGCATTTTCATCGTTCAACTTGCATACATCAAAAATAATTTAAACTGTCATAAAAAGAAATATATATATATATATATATATATATATATATTCAAAGATATTGTATATGAAAAAGTAGAGAAAAAGAGGATAAATATAAAATAAATAAAAAAAAAATTACGCAGCAATATCACACATTGTCACTCTTTAATTTTCAACTGTGACGTCAAGACCGAGTAGATTTACACAGTATTGTGTACATTAAAAAATTAAATGGATAGAAAAAAAAATACATACATATATATATATATATATTGATAGTAATAATTGATGACAGTGATAAATTGTTATCTATTGTACATGTATAATAAATTTTTTCTTTCTTCTCTTCCATTTGCTAGATATTCGATATTGAGCATCAGAATAAGAAAAATAAAATAATATAAAGGAGAAAAAGGAAAAAAATAAATAATAAATAATAATAAATAATAGCACAAGAGAGAAGAATGTCAATTGCAATGAATCGTAATTATTATGTGTAATGTGTTTACTTGAAAATATATATTTCTTTTTCGCGGTCAAGAAATAAATGATTGAGGTAGGACAGATTGTAGTGTAATATCTGTCTACTGTAAACAGTTGTATACAAAGTATTTGAATTTATATTTCAATTGCTGTAATTATTATATATAATATAAATTATATTATTTCAGAGACATAATAAACAATAGAATAAAATAATAAATAAATAAAAAAAATAATAATATTTATAATGGGAAATAAAAAATTAAATACAAATTTAACAACGTAAGTTATTTGAATTGGCCCGAGTTTTGTTTCGACAACCGCATTTTCCTCCTACCATTTTTTACTGCGTATAATAATATAACATATATATATATATATATATTTATACAATTTGATGTTCGTATATATAATACATTCGTCGATGAATCGTGCACAACAGGCGCATTAGTAGTGGGAATAATTTTGTGACAAGCGTGTGCGGTAAAATAGAATTGCAGTAGGAGGGATGACGGCAAGCGATGATGTCGGTATGGCGTGAGGGGAGAAAGGAGGAGGGGTTGGGTAGAGGGGTAGAGAGGGTTTAAAGTCAAGATATGACACGTTTCTTCAACGATATACAAGTCGTGAATATATTGCGTTTGAGTAGTGGAAATATAATGGAGAGGGGAAGAGAGAGGGGGAGTACAGTGGCGCTGTGTAGCCTGCGCAACTGCTTCTCGGTAATTCTACTGTCAGTGTTAGTTTGTTCGCAACGGCGGTGATACATCTACTGTCGTTTATCAATTTAATATCATATTGTTGTATAATAATATGTTTAATTTGAACGCGTGAGGATTGGGATTTTTTGTATTGTATTTTTATTCAGACACTGGAATATTATATTTTGATTTAATATATATATATATATTTTTTTTTTTTTAAATATAATCGTGTGTGAAAAATATTGTCTGTCTTTGAAATTCACAACGAACAGTAAAAAATAGATTCAATTGACAATTTGATTAATATTTCATTGGGTGTCGTTTGACCGATATTGAGGAATTTTTTTTCTTTTTTTTTTTTTTATTATTATTTTTTTTTTTCTTGTCATTGTTTAAATTTACAGTGAATATTATTTTTAATTTATACTGACACACACGACATTGAAGATATTGAAATATTTTTTTTTTTTTTTTTTTTTTTTTTTTTTTTTCAGTTTTTATTCAAAACTAACGCGAAGTCTGTGAAATATCGACACAGTGAATCTAAGATTTTAATTCAATTATTGATATTTTTATTTATTGGTTTTCATTTTTTGGCTTCTTTCCGCCACTTCTCAGTAAATTTCATTATTATTATTATTATAACTAATTTTTTTTTTTTCTATTTTTTATTATTACTACGTACAACGTCGCGAAATTTAGTGTGAATACCGAGAATAAAAAGACAAGAATTGAGACAAAATTGAATTGAGTTGTTGATCGAGTGAAGAAAAAAAAAAGAAAAAAAAAAAATATCAAGAAGAAGAAGAAGAAGAAAAAGATCAAGACACAAAATTGAAGAAGAGAGCGGGGTCAATCGCGCAGTGCAACAACGACGTATACATTTAATTGCAGAAAAAAAAAAGAAAAAAAAAAATACTAGCGAGAAAAAGAGAGAGAGAAAAAAAAATAAAATATAATAAAAAAATAAAATATACATCCGGGAGAACTTGGACGAAGATGTAAGTACATGTTATTGTGTGACAGCAATGAATAAAGATATATATATATATATATATATCGAGTAAGAAAGATAGATAGAGAAGGAGAGTGATAGAGAGGAAGAGGGGGAAAGAAAGAGAAAGAGTGAGAGGATAAATGTGTGTGAGTGAGAACGAGCGAAATGATTGCGCGCATGCACTGGAATTCCATATGCTGTTACCTGGCATCATTCATTCACATTTAATTTTTATCTAGATAATTTATATTCAAATTACTAATATTTTCAATAAAAAAAAAATTTTTTTTTTGTTTACTCGATATTAGTAACGATTAAAATTTTATTTATCAAATTAAAATTGACGCTATATAAAAAAAAAATATTTATATATATATATAATATTTATAATAATAATAATGATAATAATAAATATAAATTAATTGAATAATATATTTATATATATTTTTTGTTCACATATTATTAATATTTAAAAATTCCAGTGCAAACTGATTATTCTTGATAATAAAAATTAATTTTTTTTTTTTTCCTTCACAATATATAATATTATTATATATATATTCATTATCATATTTATAATTGGATAAATTTTAATTTTGATTTCAAAATCATTATTTGATTTATAAAAAAAAAAAAAAAAAAAAAAAATTTTTTTTCTTAATTTATTAATTTTTTTTTCGTTTATTTATTTATTTTTTCTATATTTCACTCTGTAATTTATCAATTTTATTTTAAAATTAATATCACGTTTTATGTAATTAAAATATTATTTTATCTATGCCAATGTTTTTTTTTTTTTTTTTTTTTTTAAATATAAATATAAAACAAAATAAGGATGAAAACTGGTTTTTTTTTTTTTTTTTTTTTCGTCTGTCATTTTTCAGGATCACACACACACACACACAACAGTGAAAGGTATCGTTTGTGCTCGTCTTTTCACTCTCTATCTTCTGTTCTCTTTCACATACACGAATACACGGGCTATTTACACACTCTCATTATATTTTATTATCACATGCAACGATATAGATTCACTCCTATACTTGACAACACGACTAAATGTCCTTGAATGAATTTAAAACAAAACAAAAAAACCAAGAATTTAATATATATATATATGCATGATACACAAACAAACAAAAAATTTCTCTATCTACAAAAAAAACAAACGAAGAAAACATTTATATACATTTTTTTTTCTCTCTCTTTTTTCTTTCCGCTATCGAAATATTTACCAGTTGAATTTTCGCCGAGAGTGAAAGGAATATACCTGTTGATCTCCCTCTCGTATTTCTCCATATACAATCGGGGGCGCGTTCGGATTATATAGAAGAACCAAAAAAGATTAATTAAAATTTTTTTTTTTTTTTTTTTCATTTTTTAAATTTATATATTTAAATAAACTTTTTTTCTACCAAAACCAAGGTCGCGATCTCCAGTAATTTTATACATCCACTCTCACTTTCAATCTCTCGGCCTTCATTTTGTAAACATATATATATTTTCATTTGATATTTGTGGGGAAAAAAAAAAAAAAAAACTAATAAACCAAAAACATTCCAATTACAATAATAAATTATCGTAAATAAAATGAAAAATAAAATTCTTCACATAATCAAATTGAGAGTTGACAAAAAGAAAAAAATATATTTATACACATATCCGATATTTAACACTAGTATTATCTATTTATTTATTCATTTATTTATTTATTTATTTATTTATTTATTTATTAGTTCATTTTTTTTTATTATCGTTATTTATTTTTTTTTTTTTCTTCACTTGAGGTCAGTAACATTAAATTTGTACACACTCTCTGTCTGTCACTGTTTTCGTGTTGGCAAAAATATCTATTACGTAATTCGCCCACATTTATTACAATGTATAATAATACAATAAACATAATATATTTATATGTGCATTTGTAAGTGCATTCACGCGTATTTATTCATAGCAATGGGATGGAAAAAAAAAAAAAAAATCACGTCTGGTTCGATCGATGACCTTGCACGCATAAAAAAAAACATTAAATCATCACACACGCACACGTACACGTACACGTACACATACACATATTTATTTATGTATTATACTTGCCTGTCTCCTCTCAGCTGTTAATCGTTATCTATTTTATTTCCTTGCAATTGTAAAACAGAACTTTATCGTTGCATTATTACAAGTATATGTAACGTAACATTTCTATATATTTCAACTGTTGATTACGAGTAGTAACGACAGCACCACACAACTGATAGTGAAAAATCGTCTTTCATGACATGTAAACGTAGGCGGCACTTTCCGCCCCGATAAACGAGTTACCGATAATTCTCAATCTTTTTTTTCTCCAATATTTTTTTTTTTTTTTTTTTTTTTTTTTCAAACAAAAAAATACATGATATAGGCACAAAAAAAAAAACAAAAAAAAAATTGACTTAATCAGTCAATGATAAATATTATTACGTATATTCAATTTTTTATTTTATTTTATTTATTTATTTTTTTTTTTGTTTTTTTTTGTTTTATTTAACCAAAATTACAATCGTGAATTTTTATTTTTATCAATACACGAGTCTTGGACGTGCTATGTCTCCCAAGATTAATTTATCGTGACATGTCGGACAATGTTACATAGCCATGAAAAATCACGGAATATAACAAATCCACTGTATACATGATAAATAAATAAAGAAATAAATAAATAAATAAATAAATGAAATAATATAAATTATGTATTATTTCATTTTCAATTGGAATTGTTAATCACAGTGATATATAAATGTCAATACACGTATGTAATAATATGATGCTCTAAAGTCCAATAGATTACGCTGAGGTAGAAGAACATTCGAGAAATTTACAGTGATATTTTATTCTACCGGAATTCTCTGTGTCGTTTGTGTACGCGCGGGCGCATTACCGCGTCCACACCCGGTTGTTGGCCTGTTCTATAGTATACCTAAAGATACGTTGCTAGTTGCTCCAACTATATTTATATATATATATAAAGTGTAATGATGGCGGCGAATGGTGGCTGTATATGTGCACACCCGCTTATACCCGCGAGCCACTTTCTGAGAGGACAAGACGCCGGATACTGTGAATTTATCGATCTACGCTTGCGCGCCACAGTTATTGCGTGCTTACCATTGACGATAGGACATTAACCCTTATCATCTCACGCACTAACAAGCACTCAGCTCAACTATTTTTTTTTATTTTTTTCTCTTCTCCATTTTATATCACTTTTATACAATTTTTTTAAATATTTACAAATATATGTATATATACATTTTTTTTTTTTTACTAAATAAATAAATACATCTGATTTCACATAAAATCACTATCTTATCTATATTATTATTATTATTATTATTATTATTATTATTTTATAATCGATAAAGATAATAAAAAATAAAAAATAGAAATTTTTTTTTCGTCAAAAATTTTTTATTCATCAATTTTTACAATAAACAATGATAAATAAGAAAAAAAAAAATAATCATAAATATATAGATGTGTAATTTTACTGGAATATAGTGAATTAATGACATATATACTCAAAATACCTGAATGATATTCAGGTCAATTGATGACGAAGACCAACAAAATTGCATTATTATATTGGGTCTGATCAGAATAAATTTTTTTTTTTTTTTTTTTTGTAATTTAATTTTATTTATTTATTTATTTTTTTCTTTTTATTTTCATCAATTAACTTTCCTCACAAGTGACCTCCTTAACCGCAACTGATTATCGAGGCTGAAGAAATCACACATATATATATATATATATATATAGGTGCGTGTGTGTGTGTGTGTAAATATCAATTGTGTGTTACATTAGATGTGGTATAAACTAACTTTTATTCACCTTCAAACGTGCGACCGCATTATTTTTCAAAACCATCCTAATTCTTCTCCATCACTTGTGTACACATATGTATATTCATTAGACATTATATACAATAATTAATTATACAGTCACACTATTAAATAATCAAATAATGTATATAGACTTAGAGGTGATATATAGTTATATGGCGCCGTGTATTTTCTCATACAATTGCAAAATATAAACGGGTGTTATCGTCATGGCCGGCCTCCCTTGGCATTAAAAGAGCAACACACTCACTTGCCTTATTTCTCATCGCGAAAGTGACCTCGCATTGTTTATAAATATATAAAATACATCTATTTTATTGTCCTTCGGTATTTTAATAATATGTGGATGCAATTGTTTAGCTACTGCAACATCGAATGTCTAATTAATTTCACGTACACGTGAATAATTTTTGTTTATTCTATTTTTATTTATTTATTTTTTTTTTTTTTCATGCATAAAAAATAATTAAAAATTCTCATTATTATTTTTTATTAATTTTATATTGAAATATATATATATACATATTTTTTTTTTGATATTATTTCGATTGATTTTAATCGATAATTAATAATTAATTGATTAATTAATTAATTATTCAATATATAAATATGGGAACATGTGCAGAGAGGAAGAGTGCAATTAGTGATGAAAGAAGAAACTCGACTGGACTTGTTTGCATTTTTTTTTTTTTGTTTCTTTCTTATTTCTTATTTCTTTTTCTTCTTACTCTTACACACGAGTTGCGCGCTCTCTTTGAGGCTTCACGATATTATTCAGTGATGCTCAACCACTTCCTGTTATTTCATATTGAGGTGATTATTATATCAGACAAAGTGTGTGAGAAAGTAGGTGAAACCATAAAATTGTGATATATGTAAATCATTATTATTATCATTCTCATTTTCATTTTCATTGGAATATTAAAATTAAATAAAATATTTATAGGATTTAAATATGAAAAATATTATTGTAATTGTGATACTCGGTATTTCATAATATTGAAGTACAAAAGAAATTATAAAAAAAAATAATAATAATAAATAAATAAAGTAGTAACAATAATAATAATATGGATAATAATAAAATAAACCGCAGCGGTTATTGGCCGTACGAAGCAAATAATGTCGGAGTGTAAAAAATAAATAACAGATAAGAAAGACAAGATTTGGTAAAGTGGTATTCAAATAACAAAGATAAAATAAAAATAGTGAAGAAAAAAGAACAAAAAAACAAGAAAAAAAAAATAATATAACAATAGAAAAAAAGAGAAAGAAATGGGAGAAGAAGTGAAGCCGGAATAATTCAGTGGTTGAATAATTCCAGACCGGATGTGCCACTATGATAATTTTAATTATCAATTGTATATATAAATTGAATATATATATATTTATATACATGAAAAATACACATTTCAATTTGTAAAATGACAATTTTGGGTCATATTCAAGGTTGAGAATTCATTGAAAAAAAAAATAAATAAATAAATAAAAAAAAACAAAAAACAAAAAAACACAAAAAAAAGAATTAGAATAAATACATAAATAAATAAATAAGAAAAAGAATAAATTCATCTACATTTTGTATTTATATTGATACATTTAATCTTGATTATTCACAAAAATATTGAAATATTTATCAATATTTTTTTATTCTCAGTGTTCTCAAGTCTATTTTACTCTCATTTTCTCTCTATTTTTCACATTGTATATATGAAAACACGCGCTACATTCGTACCCTCATGTCGCATAGTGTGCACGCAGGTGCAACCGTCTATGGAATTGACGCATAATTAATAGGCTCAACACCCAAATATGGATGGGGCACACGTCATGTGAAAGATTAAAAGAGCGCGAAAGAGAATATACACGTATATTGGAGCCAATTAAAAATTGTACTGGTAATACGACTGTGTTTCTATATGTAATATAAAACCTAAACTCGGGTACAACTGCTTAAAAGGGCCAACAAACAACGAACCAAAAAAATAAAAAATAAAATAAAATAAAATAAAATAAATAGATAAATAATCGCGTGAGATAACTGCTGAAATCAATTGCTAAATTCACGTCAATTTGATATTAAAACAATTTTTTTTTTTTTTAATTTTGTTTTTCTCTTATATTGAAAAAATTCTTTCGATAGAGTAAACAAAAAAAAAAATAAATATTAAATAATAATAATAGTAAGTAGATATAATTTTAAACAAAGAGAAAAAAAAAAAAGAGAGAATAATAAATTTATAATACAATTTTTAGTGTTATAAGTGATGGTAGAAAATATTATTATTAAAACAATCCGACTGTAATAAATATGAAAATTGATATAATAACAATATATAAAATTAATTCATCATGATAAAAATATTTCACATGAATATTTGAAAAATAATAATATATTTATTATTATAATAATACAATACTGTGGGAAATGTCGAAATATATACACAAACACACAAACACCAATAGATATACAAATATAAAATAGATAGAAACAAAATCCGTGTAATGTAAAGAAAAAAAAAATTATATATATATATATATTTTTTTTTTTCATGAATGTATATCATGAAATTCAATGAAAAAATAATCAAAAAAAAAAAAAAAAATTTATGTGCAAAAATCTGACTAACAAAACAAAATCATCACACGCATACACACGGCGATGCACTTGCTTTTCCCGCGCATTTATTACGCAATCTTCATAATTCTTGTATATTCATATACACATATATTAACTATATGAAGTATTTGCACATCGGATTATCCTACGCGCGGTTGAGCACGCGCGCGTTTATTTATTATATATATTACGTTTCGGTTCGCTGAATCCTCTCTCGCTTTCATGTTACTGCACGCACACATACACACACACACATATATATATATACTCACGTATTATTATTATTATTATTATTATTACTATTATACTTATACATATGCGAATTGAACACGTTACACGACGATAAGAATCAAAATACTGCAGACACAGCGCGAGAGCGAGTGTGAAATAAATACGAAAAAAAAAAATGTATATATATGAAAAAAAATTTCAAAAAAGAAAAAAAAAATGATATAAACAAAAAAAATAATGAAAAAAATTTTACAGTCATGAGAATTAACGCGATATAAATAAAGCAGCCACTGGTATTACGTGCCAAAGTATCGTCTTATATTTATCGTGATTGGGTTTTTTTTTTTTCATTTTTTTTTTTTTTTTCTTTACTGGAACAGAAAAAAGAGGAAAAAAACTGTGAGAATTATTTAGTGCAAGCGGATAACGATCAGACACGAATGGTTTGAGCGATTGTTGATAGAAATTGAGGAGAATCAAATGGAAAAAAAAAAAAAAAAATGATAATAAAAAAAAATAAAAAGAAAAACAAACAAAGAAATAAAATTGTTTCTTTTTATTCTGTATTATACAAAAAAAAAATAATAATAATAATAATAAATAAATAAAAAAATATAGAAATATTAAAAAAATTGAGAGTTTAAAAAAATAATAATTATAAATAAAAAAATATTTCATACTTTGTTTTGTTTTTTTTTTTTTTTTTCTATATTTAAGTATTTTTTATCAGAAGATTAATTTTTTTATTTATTATTATTATTATTATTATTATTATTATTTTCATTGTTATTGTCGCGGTTAGGTCACAAACAAAAGTATTCATTGACGTTGCGATTATATACGACAAGATAATTTTTAATACTTCACGTCTTATTGGCTTGTGCAATACACTGCGATATATTATATTTATATAGATAAATACGGAATACATTATAACTTGTTTTCAAACGACTTTCCCCTATACATAGATAGTAAATAGAGGAAGGGAAAAAGAGAAAAACTTATACTCATGATCGGTAACAAATGACATTTTTCTTTTTTTTTTTTTTTTTTTTTTTTTTGTATATTTGTAAATAATTATCGGCATGAAAACTAATTTTTTTTTTTTTTTCTTGTCATCACAATTTTTACAATCTATAGATTGATTGTGAAAATTTGTAATGATGAAATAATTTTATAAATTATATAGGTAATTTTTTTTTTTGTTTATATATAAGTATATATATATATTTTTTTTTCTTCGTAAAAATTAAATATGTCAATATATTTCGTGATTTATTTGATAGAAGTTTTCGTAACAATTTTTTTGTTTTGTTTTTTGTTTTTTTTTTTTTCGTTTATACGAGCGCTGATAGTACGAAGTGAATGAAGCCATTGAAAAAAAAAAAAAAAAAAAAAGAATAAACATTTTCAATGTTACACTGTTGTACTCAAAATAAAGTACATATGCACTGGATATTATGCACATTTTTATAATTTATTATCAACGATGTAATATAATTAAAAGAATAGAATAAAATAAAATATATATTTATTATATTGTTGTAATTGTTTTGCAGATAATAATATAAATTGTAATATTTAATTATAGAAAAATAATCTCGTGACACTATTTTATATTTCATTGTTGCATAGTTGAGAGTGCGATTGCGACAAATGTCATCATATCTACCATTTATACACACACACACACACACACATACGTATATAGATATATATTATTTCTTTAAATAAATATATACGTATATATGTATATATATTTGTGAATTATATGCACATTGTACATCCCACACACTTATGTATACAAGATAATAATCAAAAAAGGGCTCACTTCACACCTGTTTTGCACACGTGCGTCATATCCATCCATTCAACTTTAATATAATGTAATATACTAACCGTTGAAATATTACAATTGACAAAAATAATTTATTATCATCATTCCTATTATTTATTTATTTATTATTATTTATATTTTTTTTTCCATTTACGTCTTTGAATTAATGTTCAGTGTGTGTAAACAAGGAAAATCATGATAAATTTTATTCAAAATTTTTTTTTTCTTTTTTTTTTTTATCCAATTTTCTTTAATTTTTTTTTATTATTACAATGAAAAATTAACCTTTGATATATGCGATTGAATAAATGGGTGCGGTCACAGAGGGTTTTTTTTTTTTTTTGTTAAATAGAAAAATTGGATAATTTTACAACAATTAAAAATAAAACTTAATTGCGTTATACAAAACAAAACAAAAACAAATATTAACAATAACATCATAATTAAATTTTGAATTGATTATCCACAAAGTGAATGAATAAAAAAAAAAAATATTGATAATAATAAATAAAAAAATTAAAAAAGAGAAATTATAATGTGAAATAAATAAAATGAATTTTTTTTTATTTATTTAATTTTACTTATATATCATCACGTATACGTTGCAATTGTCATGATAACTCACACGTACTTGTAGCCTGAGCTATTAAATGTGTATGGTGCTGTATAAATCGCGCATTGGATTGCGTCGACTGTATCGCACGTGGTATTAGGTTTATATATATATATATATATATATATGTACTGTACATATGAATTACATCATTGCTGAGTTGAAGTGATTGAAGTCAAGTGTAGTATGGAGTGCACCTGTTTTTTTTTTTTTTTTTTTTCTCTTTAAATTTCATTGACAGTCATTCACAGTATAATTTGATTGAAATAAATTAATTGGTCCTTGATATTTCAATTTTGTGTTTTTTTTTATGAGAACATGAAAATTAAATGAATTCGTCGTATAAATAATATGAAACAATATCAATGAAGTCATGTTAATAATAATATTGATTTATTAATTTTTTTTTTCTCTAGGTTTTTTTTTTTTTTTCATTGTTATTTTTCATGTTATTGATCAATAATTATTTATAAACTAAATTGATTGAGTAATGGGTGTTTAATTCAATTGTATTAACTTACGAGAATACGCGTCACGGTCAAATAATAGATTCTTGCTATTATTTGACCATGACCTGAAGGGTCATGGGGAAAAACAACGGTAGTCCAATTTAGTCTATTCAGAGAAAAATGAAATTTAAAGTTTACGATCGCCTGTTAATTCTCCAAATGTGACAATGAGTTTTTCAAATATTTCATATATTTGTTCACCTTTGTATAAAATAAAGTACAATTTCAATATTATCAGATGGTAACACCTGTTTAAAACCATCGTAAAGTGGACTACCGCAGTTTTTCCCCCCTGACCCTTCATACGTTCTTGCGGGTTAATGCACAGTCACGAAAATGAATTATGTGATATGGATTATCAGTGTGCAAGGTCAGAATATTCCAACATATTATGAAGTGTTAAAAATTATTAATAAGGAAAAAGAAAAAAATGTCACGTATTTGTGATAAAACAATTGATTCATTCATTTACTTAATTACTTTAAAATTAACTTGAATACTTAAAAAAAAATATATCTAAATACAAATAATAATTTATTTCATTTATTCACACTTATTTCATCATTATTGATATTTAAAATTATAATTATAAAAATTTACTAATTATATGTCATGTTAAACACATTATGACGATCAAAAAAAATATATATATATATATATATATTTTTTTTTTTTCTATTATTCCTCATGACAAATCCTACATAAACCAATAATTTTCCTTGAAATCATATCAATAATGATTATACTTGTAACTACATGATACGTCATAAATTTCATAGATTAAATTTCGCTTATCAATTGCACAAATTAATATCACATAACACGAGTATCATTATATTGAAATTATTGTCTACACATACAATTAATTATATTCCCATAATATACAATAATTTTATTGATATTTTATTATTTTTTTATTATCCAAATAAATATAAAAATATATTGTACATTAATTTATATTTTTCTCTCAACTTTTTAATTTACAAAATAGAAAGAAGAAAAATATTTATATATTTATATATAATTTTATTTTTATATTTATTATTTTCAATCACACTCTCATATTTTATTTTACTTCAAGTATTCCCAAAATGTAATAACAGATGACTTCATCAGATAAATATCTATATATATATATAAAGAAAAAAAAAAGTATAATAATAATGATTATAATTATAATAATAATTGTTAGAAGACTTCGTTTATTATTGTCTGAGAATAGAAAAATTATCAATACCTCACTATTGATATTGATTTCACTCAAAATTTATAAAACAAAAAAGAAAAAAAGAAAATAATAATAATAATAAACATTATTTATTACTTATATTTTTTTATTTAACAAATAGATAAATTATATGAAACTGTTGTAATAAATTTTATTTGTGTAGCAAAAAATAAAAAGATGTGAGACTGTGTAGATGAAAATTATATGAATTATATTAATGAAGAGGCGGACATGACGGCGCTAGTGTCACTGCGGGAGATATTTATCATCCCCTTTAATATGCGTTACGTTCATGTCGTTTATATACTTCGGTATCACAATTGACGTCAACAGATTTAACTTACTTATATATATATATATATATATATCGACAACCCTTCAAATTTACTAATACATTTTTTTTTTTTTTTTTTTTTTTTTCTGGGACGAGTGAATGTATAAATAGAGGGAAACAAAAAAAAAAGTAAATTATTAATTTCACGATTTTTTTTTTTACAAAATCACAATTTTTGTGCAGAATTTTTTTCACTCATGTATTTATATATAACTCAACCTCATGCACATTCATCTGTCATTATTATTATTTCACTACCGGAATTTTTATTTTTCTTTTTTTTCTTTTTTTTACTTCAACTGAAAGCGCCAACACATCATCTATATTTTTTTTCGTCTTTCTCTCTTTCTTTCTTTCACTTTCTCTTTTGTTTATTTTTGCTTATGTTAGACAAATAAAAAATCCTACTACTGTATGCACATAAATATTTATTTCCAACATAAATATATTCTATCACTCACGATACATAATCTCGTGTATTTTCATGATATTGATTGAAGTAAAATTTTTTCATTGATAAAAACAATTCAACAATTCACGCAATGAAACTTTTTTTTTTTTTCTTATCGATAAAAAAATATTTTTTTTTTATTAAATCTAAAATTAAATTGAAAGAAAAAACAAAACACAATTGAATAATAACATTTATTTATTGTTGTTTTATTATTATTATTTATTTTTATTTTTATTTTTTTATTTTATTTTTTTATTTATTTATTTATTATTATTATTTTTTTTTTTTTCATTTTTTCATTGTGTTACAATGAAATAATATACTTGATTGTTTATAAAACTTTTTTTTCTTTTTTTTTTCCCTTCTTTCTCATTGTCATGTTGACTTATACCCTCGATGTCAAATCTAGGGTAATACGATTTTATTTGTCCCACTGGCCATATACCAGTGTCCATACATACATGATTATAGAAGGATTATCGATAAATAATTGTCGTTTAAATTTTGTAGTATGATAGTAGTATCTCTTAGATTATTTATCCACTGTGTATCTCACTAACAGTTAAAGTCACTAGTCAACAATATTTATAATATATCTATAGTCATTCACGTGTTCTATTTCTTGTAATATAACGAATGGCATCTATAGACTTTTGTATAGAGTGAAGTTTTTATTTAAATGCTCCGCGTCATTTTTCATGTTCATTAATATTTAAACAAATGAAAATAAAAAAAATAATATAATAAAAATGAAAAAAAATTAAATAAATTATTATAAAATATTTTATTATGTATTTTTATCTTATTTTTATTTTAAATTTGGAATTTTATTCAAACGAATGTATTTTTAAATTGGAGAAGAGGAGAAAACAAAAAAATAATAATAAATAAAATTGTTCAATAACAAAAATACCAATTAGTATTGATATCAAATTTCTCAATTAATATAAATGTTTTTACAATGAAATTGTGTGTCAATTGAAGAATGTAAAATTGTTTTTTGGAATCTCATGGCATATTTGCGTGATCAATCCATTTGCCAAGTGTAATCACGTCCACTGTCAATTAACACGATTAAAAATAATTAAATCACGTCTATTAACAACGTGTACAAAAAAAAAAAAAAAAAAAAAAAACGAAAACGAAAACAAAAAAAAATTCCTTATTTTTTATTTATTTATTTATTTTTTTTTTTTGGTTTTGTTTATATATCAAAAATAAAATGTTACAATACATAAATAAAAATGAATAAATAAATGTAATAATAGAAATACATAAAAGTTTATTGTCGTTTATCCGGATAAATAATAATATCAATATCTCCTTGCAATAATTAATTGTCCATTTAATTCAATAAAATATTATTGATATTATTATTTATATTGATGAACAAATTGATTATCATCATATAATTTCGTATTTGACAATGAAACAAATATATTATCTCATTTGTGTATTTTACTACTTTACCAAAAATTTTTACATTTTTTTTTTTGTTTTTTTTGTTTTTTTTGGTTTTTTTAATGAAGTGATCGCCCCCCCACGTACATATGAACACACCCACGATTACCACGAGCTTTCACCAATACTTTTTAACCCTCCATTCGTCCCCTCACAGTCTCACCTAACCACAGTTTATTTCACCGTCACACGAGTCGTTCCGCCCGATTCATTCAGCCGGCGCCTACGCGCACTCCCTCTCTCACGCCACTGCCCAGTGACGTCATAGAAAGTACTAGAGCGTTCGCGCAAATGCCCCCGACCCTATGGATCTCGGATGGAATGGTCTCGACGCGCAAAGAGCTTTGCATGACCTCCTCCCACTACTGCTCTCTTTTTTCCTTTTTTTTTTTTTTTGTCGTTGCACCTTTCGTCTCAACCCCTCTCACGCTCACTTTGTCATACTTGCACTCTCCGTTCTCCCTTTTTCTCTCTCTTGCTCACACTCTTTCTAACGTTACTCGTATAATTTTGTCATCTCTCTCACGTCCTTCATGAACTCTTTTGCCGTCACTACACTGCGCGGACACAGTTAGGTGGCTAAGAGCTACGTCGTGTTTGCCTTTCACTCGCAGTTCAGCTCGAGCCCTCGTCGCAATCGGATCGGCTCTACTTCTCATCAATTTTAATTTTATAACAACTGTCATTACAATTATTTCAATTCAATATTATATTATTTTCAATTGATAAAGAAAAAAATATATATATTTAAATTTTGTTTATTCACGTGGTGTTTAATTAATTGAGTGAAAATTAAAATAATTATTATTTTATTTTATTTTTAAAATTTTTTTTTTTTGATTTTTTTCAATATATTGTATCAATACAATTTTTTTTTTGTTTTCTTCTTTGTATTTTTTTCTGAGAATATTGACAGCGGGTGGTGATACGGCCTATCAGGGGTAGGTTTATTGGTATTTGTAATTCAATTAGTTTATTCTCATGTACATTTTATTATTCATTTATTATTTTTATTTTTTTTTTCATCTGGATTGGTATGAAAATGAAATTTTAACATATATGAGTTTGTACTACTAGTTTAAACTACTACTACTATTACTATTACTATTTCTATTTCTATTTCCATTACTATTACTATTACTATTACTATTGTCACTCGTTGGTTTGACACTGAATCTAAAAAAATTCTATACAATCAATCGTAAATAAAATAATTATTCATTCAATTAAAACTATTATTTATTAATATAAATAATATGAACATAATTATTAAATTAAATACATATATATTTATTTATTTTTTTTTTGTTTCTCTCACTCCCGCTCACGCTTTTATCAGAGTTAAAATAGTGCGGTGATTGTAACAGCTGTCACTCTGTTACGACAAATAAAATCATTCTATTTAACTTACAATACAATTAAAAATAATTATATAAAAATCAATTGAGAAAAAAAGATAAAACAAAAATAATTTTTTTTTTTTTTTTTATTTTGACTGATTTTATTATTTTTTTTTTCTTTTTTTTTTTTTTTTTCTTTTTCAGTGTGGCTCCCTGGAAATTAACGAGGAACGCCAACAGCGATTGAACATGATGGAGTCACTTCGTGAAATATCCAACGCCAAGAGCATCCACAGCAACATTAAGAAAAACAACAATAATAATTGTACCACCACCACGAACAACAACAACAACAACAACAACAATAATAATAATAATAATAATAACAATGATATCAATAATGATAATAACAATAATAATTGTAATGATAATAATGAAAATGAAAATAGTAATACCAACAATTACAACAACAATGTCAATAGTATTAATCAAAACAATGTGAATAATGTGAAGAGTGGAATTGGTGGAGGTGGTGGTGGTGGTGGTGGTGGCGTCAACAACACAAGTAAATGCTACATAGACGATCAGGATTGTTCATATGATCCGCAATTGAGATTGTCAGTGTTGAGTTTTGAACAGGTGCGACGACTCAATGATGTGATGAATGAGGTTGTGAGTATTCATGGTAGAGGAAATTTTCCAACGTTGGAGGTGCGTCTAGCGGATTTTGTGACTATTGTGCGAAGTAAATTGGAGGAAGATCCAAGCAATGGTGGCGCTGGAATGAAAGTTAAGGACATAAGATTGAATGGGGGTGCGGCATCTCATGTATTGGCAACTGAATCACAGCCATACAATGATTTGGATTTAATATTTGCTGTGGAATTAACGAGTGCACGACATTTTGATCGGGTTAAATCAGCTGTTTTGGGATCATTATTTGATTTATTACCGGAAGGTGTAAGTCGTAAACGTATCACGACGTGTAGTCTTAAGGAGGCGTATGTTAGTAAAATGGTAAAGGTTAATGATGGTGATAGATGGTCATTGATATCATTGGGTAATTCACGTGGGCATAGAAATGTTGAATTGAAATTTGTCGATACGATGAAACGACAATTTGAATTTTCCGTTGATTCATTTCAAATTGTATTGGATTCATTATTATTATTTTATGAATGCAGTAAATTACCAATTGGTGAAAATTTTTATCCAACAGTCGTTGGTGAATCGGTTTATGGTGATTTTCAAGAAGCATTATATCATTTACATAAGAAATTAATATCAACGAGGCATCCAGAAGAGATACGTGGCGGTGGTTTATTGAAATATTGCAATTTATTGGTGAAATCATATAAACCAGCTCAACCAGATTATATAAAAACATTGGAGCGTTACATGTGCTCAAGATTTTTCATAGACTTTTCTGATATAAATCAACAGCAAGCAAAACTTGAAAATTATTTATGGAATCATTTTGTTGGATTAGAAGAAGAATCGCTCAAATACCAGTACCTGATGTTGTTGCACAATGTTGTTGAGGAATCAACTGTTTGTTTAATGGGCCATGAAAGACGACAAACACTGGCGTTGATTGAAAATTTAGCATTTCAGGTGTTGTGTCAAGAGCAACAACGATTAAATAATCAACAGGCACCAACTGGTCCACCACCAACTTATCTTTATGCCAATGGTTTTACTACCAATCCAGGATTTTATTATGCACCAGTAATACCAACAGCGTGTTACACATGCACATGCACATCTTGGATGGCATGCTCATCGTGATGTGATCATTCTTCATCCACACTACTCAACAACAACAACAACAATAATCCCATCAATAATACATCAACAGCATCAACAACAATAATAACAGCAAATACTTTGCCAAAATTTCGACAATTCAATGATGTTGGTAATTCAAATCCCGGCAATAATTATCAGCACCGTCATCTACATCAGCATCATCATTATTATTATTATTTCTATCATTATGAGGAAATGAATGAACGTAATGTCGCAGTGTATGATAATAATGATATATATTGTAATAAAGACTACAACGATTGTTGCCAATGGGATAATCATATTCATGCAATGGCAATGCGCAGTTGACGCCACTGAATTCTATTTTATTCTTTTTTTTTTTTTTTTTTCTCGCAACTATTCACGTTTCCTCTTTCAAATTTGTTTTGTGCTATGAAGCTTGACTGAATATGCTGTGGATTTTTTATATTATACTCGGCATAATGAGAATTTTTTTTGTTTTTTTTTTTTTTTTTTTCTTTCAATATTAATTTACACACTCATTTACTTATTAATACATTTAATCATACACACAACATAAAAATTAAAAAACATTTATGACAAATTTTGTCTTTACTGATCTAGTGGTTAGGGGAAAGAAAAAAAAAATAATAATAATAATAAAGAAGTGGGAAAAAAAAAATGAATAAAAAAAAAAGTGCTGTGCCTAATAATTTGAATTGAAATTTTATTTAAGTACTGTTGCAATTTTTATAGTCCGAATTGAAATATAATGATGAAAAAAAAAAAAAACAAAAAAAAAATACAAACAAGATTTTTATTAGATTATTTAATTAATAAAATTTATTAATAATGAACGTTATAAGAAAATAAAAATATGAGTGCGACACCATCAATTGCTCTTGAAAAAACCATGAGCAAGTCAAGATGATCACAATCCTTTCCAAAAAATCATTCCAAGGATCTGAAAAAAAAAAAAACAAAAAAATAATAATAACTGAAAAAATATCGAAAATGCTCATGATGTCGTGGTGAAAAATTTAAATTGATAAACGAAACAGAGAAAGATGAAGAGAGAGAGAGAGAGAGATGAAAGATATTGATAATATTAAAAAATTGATAACGCATTACACACCATCGTTAAATTGTTTTAAGTTTTTTTTTTTTTTTCCCTTTAATATATTGTTTTGAATTTTAAACAATTTGCCAAGAGAAAGTGCGTATATATATAATATGTGGATAATTGTATTGAAATTAAATCAAATTCATACAAGAAAAATAAAAAGACAAAGAAAAAAAAAAAACAAAAAAAATAAAAAAAGAAAAATAATACAAATTATTAAAATATTTCGTAAATGTCAGCGGACTAGACTGGAATCGAGTTACGTGGGCGAGGAAAAAACAGTTGCTTTATATACAAATATAATCAACAATAGATAAACATATTATTATTTTTATTATTGTTATTATTATTATATCACCATATATTGTTTAATGTGTGGCTGTGATCACATTTCATTTAGATACTTATTTTATGTTATATAAGAATTTAATTGAGGCAAAACAAGTAAAAAAATTTAAAAAAAAAACTTATTCTCCTGTATCACAGAACGAGCGTAAATATATATATATATAAACAATTAAGAAGGAAAAAATAATAATAACAGTAATAATAATAACAATGAGAAAATTCTTCAATTTATCTAACTGTTAATTTTTATGAATCAAAACGTATAAATTCTAAAAATAACGCCCCGTATCTTTCAATAATTGTAAACTCGATTTTCCTTAAATAATTATTGTATTATAAATAAATAATCATAAAAATTAATAATAATAGTGATAATAATAATAATTTGGAATCATAATATCAAATTTATCTTATTTGAAAATTAAAAATGAAAAAAAAAATAAAAATTTAATAAATAAAATTATTATTATTATTATTATTATTATTATTATTATCAAAATGAGCGAAAAATGACTAAACTGATCCTCGCCTATACCGCAACACGCTCCCGTTATTAATCATTTATCAATTATTAACAAATAATAATAATTATTCCTATAATAAATAATAAATAAATACATAAATAAATTAATAAATAATGGAATGTATATACATGATTGAATAATGAAAAAAGAAAAAAAAAAGCGAAAAATACTAAAAAAAAAATTTTTTTTCAAATAAATAAATAAATAAATAAATAAATGAATACATAAACAAAAATTATTTGAGTATTTTTAAATTTTAAAAATTTACAATTATCAATCTTGTATGTGTACAATGAAGAATTTTGAGATTGTAAGTGAAACAACAACAGCAACAACAACAACAACAACATCAACAACAATAATAATAATAATAATAATAATAATAATAATAATAATATAATGAGTGTGAGATATTAATTACTTGCGATTATTCAAATAATCTATCGCTTTAAATTACACGAGGAGTGTCCTCATGTATTTTTCTCTGTTTATATATATTTTTTAATTTATTATTATTATTATTATTATTATTATTATCATTATTTTTTTGCAATCGTGTGTTATCTTATAAAAAGTCTATCAGATCTCTCATGGATAATGTTTTCCATAATGTTCGTAAAAATATACCGAGATAATTATTTAATGCCATGATCGCGGAGAGACGTCAGTCTGGAATAAATAAAAAGAATGAAAAAAAAAAAAATAATAATAATAATAATAAATAAATAGATAAATAAATAGTAATAGATAACAGATAAAACAAAACGTCTCTACACGGATATATTGGATATAGAAAAAAAATATATATATAAGAGATACATGTAAAAGTATGAGTGGGGATATAGCGTAAATATTACTAATTGCAGATTGTTGTGCATAAAGTTAGACAAAATAATACGCAAATGTTTGACAAAATGTTATATAGACTTGGCGATTTACGATCTTAGAATTTGATTCACTTGAATATTGGTCAATGTTGTTGACCCTATTAGAGTTAAATTTGCAAATACATTTATATAAATATGTATATAGTCAAATTAATCTGCAAGATGAGCTCACCCTCTCATACTCGTGCACTTTCTTTTTTCATTATGAATATTTTTTTTTGTTTTTTTTTTGTTTTTGTTTTTTTTTTTTCATTTTTTTCTTGTTACATTTGCTTGATATTTACACTTGGTCTTTCTCTTGGCTGACAAGCGAGACTGAATCTGAATGAATGAAAGAGAAGAGTGCCGGGAGGTGTAACAAACAAAATAAATAACAATAGTCACGATAATAAAAAGAGAAAATTAATATCGTGGCTGTGTATCACAGTAAAAATTATTTATCCTAATATCACAAATGTTTATTTAATTTATTCAAAAAATTTATATGCAATTCAAAGTGTGTGGCCCAATATCAAATTTCTTGTACTTATTTTAATCAATCAATGCCCTAATTTATATATTAAATATCAATCCCTTCTCCTTTCCACGCTCCATCCAATTTGTTAAGAGGAACATGCGCATCTCATATTTAATATAGATTTTCTTTTTGTTTTTCCTAATTAATATTGATATGAAATATAGAAAATTCAAGTGTATTGCACAATGTACTTTTTTTTTTTTCTTTCTACAATTACTTATCTGTCACTGTGATCAGTGAGATGAAATAGATTTGAGGGGAAAATAATAATAATAATAATAATAACTACCACATTAATCGATGTTTTTTTTTTTTACACACATTTATCCAGAAAAATGAGTAAAAAAAAAATATATATATATTACATAAATAAAAATATTTTCAATGCGATTTATTTAAACGCATTCACCACAAATATAAATTGAAATAGCCATTATAAATGTTTATTGTTATTATTATTATTATAATAATTATTATTAATGTATATTAATATATTCATAGTTAATTGAATTAAGATTGTACGAAAATGAAAATATACATGCGCACGTACATTCTGATCCACACCTGGAACAGGAGTGAAAAAAAAACAAAAAAAAAACAAAAAAAAACGTAAAAAGGAAAATTATTGTAGCAAAAAAAAAATGAATTTTTTGTATTTTTTTGTTTTTGTTTTCTTAGAGAAGAAGCAATTATATTCACAGTGAATTTATTTTAAATTTTTTATATTACTGAAATGAAATAATAAAAAATGAAAAAAATAAAAATAATAATAATTATAAGTAAATAAATAAATAAATTAATTAATAAATGAATGGAAAAGTGACGAATCTTCACCCTCCGATGAATATAGATATAAATAATAAACGTGTGTGCGAACAAATCGCCAACGTATTAAAATAAATTTTATTATGAAAGATTGTGAGATATATAGGAGGAAAAAAAAAAAAAAAAACATAAATGCATAAACAAAGAAGGAGAAGAAGTAGATGAAAAAGAAGAGAATGATTATATATAAGATAAGAAAAAAAAAAAAAATTTTTTTTTTTTTAAAAAGTATCATTATTATATATAAAATTACAAGAAAATGAATTTTCTTTCTTAATAAAATATGTACACAAAAATTAATGAAAAAAAAAAATTAATAATTAATTAAATAAATATATAATAAATATAGATATACTGAAAGTATTTTGAGAGAATGTTCGACTGTCAGTAGAATCACGATGAAATAATAATTAAATGATTTATAAAAAGTAAACAAAAAAAAAAAAAAATAACAAAAATTATACATATATATATATATATATATACTAAAAAAAAAAAAAATCAACACAATCGATGGGAATTTGTTGAAACAGATGATTAATAAATATATACATATATATATAAAATTTCGTCGATCTCAGGAATACAATCATGACCGTTACTTAGTTTATAAGTTATAAATAAAATATAATTGCTCGCGCACGTACTCTCCACTATTCCCTCATATTCCTCACGTGCATTATCATTATATTAAATTGGTTTTGAAATGTATGACGGGTCACGCGCGAGTTTAAATATAAATATAAAGTATTTTTTTTTCTCTTCTTTATTATTAACATTTTTATATTGTTAGAACAATCCTCACTCTCACTCTTTCATTTATTTCACGTTATTATTTTTTTTTTTTTCTCTTTTCCTCCATCGATTCTCAATGTGTGTGTGTGGGTGTATTACTCTCTCACTTTTTTTCTCTATTAATCTTTCTGTCTATGTCTCTCTCTCTCTCTCTCTCTCTAAATGTCTGGATCTTGATCATAAATAAATATATATTAGATAAATTATATATAAATGTAACAGGCATACAAATGAAAAAAAAATTTTTACACTTTCTATTGTATTGTTTGCTTCGTCCTTCGAAAAAATCAACTGCTCCTCTCTGATCAATTTTTGTTGTCAACTATTTCATTATATAAAAAACATCAAGAGTGTATGTAGAAGATTAATCTGTCTGTTAAATATGGTGAATGATAATAATAATAATGATTATTATTATTGAATCATCAACAGAGTATGTGAAAAATTGTTTGATAATTTTGAGACAAGATTGGAATTTAAAATGACAATAGCACGGACATATAGAAAGAGAAAAACGAATATTTGATGTATTTAAAAAATGATTAATCATTTTAATAGCGTGAAAAATAAAAGATGAAAAGAAAAATTGGATAAATATGAAATTAATAATTATCTATATATTTTATTCTGTAATGATAGAAATTGTAATGTAATACATAGTAATTATTATATATTACAGGAAATTTAATTGATACAGGAGATATGAAATTTTAAAAATAACATCAGACATCAAATAAAAATAATAAATTATGTATAATACAATTGTCTATAGGGAATTAAATAAATAAAAAATAAAAAAAAAAAACTGAGTACCTAATTGATGAATAAATTTATTTCGAATATACTGATAAGTGATAGATGTGAAAAAAAAAAAAAAATTATATGTACGTGATAAAGAATAAATGGCAAAAAAAAAAAAAAAAAAAACGTGAAATGTGTCAAAATGTTGGAGAGTCAGAGTTGGGGAGAGTGTCAGGTTTCAATAGTTACATATTTTTAATTGAAACACCACACGGACCACGTTCCGTCCGTTAAATGAAATAATAAAAAAATAAAAAAATGTTTATTAATTAATTAATAGAAGAAAAAAAAAAAAAAAAAAAAGAAAGAAAGAAATTGTGATCAAATGAATAGTTGAGAAAAAAATGATTGTGAAATCCAATGCTGGCGATGGATATAAAATAATGAAAAAAAAAAAAAATAACAAAGAGAAAATAAAAAATTTTATTGCATGAAAGATATAATATGAAATAAATAAAAATGTTGATTGATATAAAATTATTATACTAATATACATAAACAAAATATGTACACAGAAATTAAATTGACTGGCGTGTATGCATCCTCGTTATACATTTATAACTCACTGTCCTGTATTACGTATAAATGAAAAAAAAAAACACAAAAAAAAACAAAAAAAAATCCGATCAATGTATTATTTACGATTTGTTGTTCTATATAAATTAAACAAAAAAAAAAAATCAACATACAAATATAAAAGAATAAGTTTGAATTATAAGAAAAAATAAATGAATAATTGAAGTAAAATAAAATTAATTCAATTAATATGTGAAATTATAATTTTTTATTATTATTATTGTTATTATTTTTTATTATTTTTTCGGATATTATACTCACACTATTACATATTGTCAAGGGAAAAATATTTAGATAAAATAAAAATGAATAGAATGAGTAAACATTAAAAAAAAATATAGGAAAAAAAAAAAAAAAATAGGAAAAATAAACACAAAGAAACAAATAACAACACATATATGCATTATATAACAAAAACACATATAAATATACATATATTAATGAAAAAATAATCAGACCAACAACGATACACGTGATATTGCGATATATATACACAAAGTACACGATAAGAATTTAAAAAGAAAAAAAAAAAAAAAATATATTAAAGAAAGAAAATTTCACTATATCGATGAAACGAATATTTTGATGATTTAATTATCATATATTAATTGTAATTTTAGCTGTTTAAATATAATCCATTTGTACACTAAGTGTAAAAAATAAAAAAATTAAAAAAAAAATAATAATATTTACATGAATGATATGAGAGTGAAAATATGAATATGCGGGAGAAAAATTGTTGAAAACAAATTTTAATGTTAGGGTTGAGGGAGGGGGGGGGGGGGGGGGGGGGGGGCGGCATAAATAATGTTTATTTTGAAGATAAATAACGATAATAATATATATCGTATCATGTATAAATGAATGTATTTAATTAGCGCTAATCTGATACATTTGTATGTTTTTTTTTTTTTTTTTTTTTTTTTCTTCAATTATTCAACTCTTGTCTATTACTATACATCTGTAATAGTATAAAATAAAAAACGCAAAAAAAAAAAAAAATAATAATAATGATGAAGTAGGAAATGATAAATGGAAAAAGATGATAAAAAAAAAAAAAAAATGTTAAAAGCGTAAGAATAAAATAAATATATTGAATGAAAAATTTAATTTATATATATTGCAAAAATTATTTCATTTACAAAATATTTCCACGTATTTTTATTTTTATTATTTATTTATCTCTATATTATTATTTAAAAAATTTTTTTATTGCAATAGTAATATATAATAATGATAATAATAATAATTAAATTTATTATATAAAGTGAATTATTATTTTATTCATTTGAAATATTACTAAATTGTTGGTGGACATGTATATAATATTTATTGACGCTTTCACGTGACCATATGTATCTCAATATAATAGATATAAATCTCACACGATGTGAGAAAATTTTATCCCATCCCAATTGTATATAATACAGTGAAGAAGATATATCTATAAATAGGAAAACAAGAAAAAGATAAATATACGGTGT
>OY987185.1:17133490-17213490 GCA_963920625.1 Dinocampus coccinellae
GCGAGACTGGTTTATCAAGGTTCGCACACGCGTTCGTCACATATACAAACACACAAACACATGTAAATATATATAAATACATATATAAGAAAATTGCAAATGGACAAATGTACCGTGTTCAAAAATTAAAATATTATTCTCATTTAAATAAAAATTCCTTTCTTTTTTTTTTTCTCATTTTCTTTCTTTCTTCCTATTTTTATCTCAAGTCGAAAAAAAAAAAAAAAAAAAAAAAAAATTTTCCTCTCTTCTGATACATATTAAATAGAAAAAAATAACATTAAATACATAGAAATAATTAATTATAAATATCATCTTTTGAAAAATAAAAAAAAAAACAAAAAAATATTTTATTTTATTATTTTATTTTTTTTTTTTTTGCATTGTGACTAGAAAAAAAAAAATAATAATTAAATATTTTAAATGAATTTTAATTTATATATATAAATAATATTATTAATCTTTATCATATTAATTTTACTAAGGAAATTTTAATAAAATATAATAGATAAAATAAATACAGTGCAATAGTCGGATTTACAATACAAAAATAATTCTCACAGTGCAATGTACACGCCAAAGTTTCTTTGGAATCCTCTCTTGGCTCTGCATTCTACATACATATACATACGTATATACATAATATATATATATATATATATATATATAAATATATACACAGCAAAACCAGAAGAGCCCCATAGAAACCATACAAGTGTGTATTCGCGAATAACAAGCAACGTGAGCCTACAACTGCTCCTGACACTCCAACTCTGCACAATATACAATACACACTCACATATATATATAAACTTGATATACATATATACTTATATTATATATATATATATATATATATATATATTTTTTTTTATAAACTATACACATGAATAGAGTACGGGAGGCTCGCCTCAAGCCATGTAACAACCTACATTTTATTTACTGCACTTTTACTCACCAACGACCACGCGCGCACTTAAACTCACACACACACACACACACACACTGGCGGCCTTGCTGCAGCCTGAATATATTCGCGCTAGTTCAATAGCTACAACAAAACTACACGGTTCCTTTCTACGTATTTATGTTAATAATTTTACACATTTATTTCTCATTGATATAAAAATATTATCAATTTAATTATAAATAATACGACAAAAAAAAAATTAATTGTTCATTCTTTTTTTTATTTATTGTAAGTGTGGAAATGATAACAATTGATTTATACAGAAGAATCGTGGGTTTTTTGGTAGAATTATTAATTTTATATTCGTAATAAAATAATTTTTTTTGTTTTTTTTGGTCTTTGTTTTAAAAAAATGTTTAAATATTATTGGGCCCTTGAACTCATTTCATCGTGTCTGTATTTTGCCGGCTGACCTGGTATTCAATTTCCCTTGATAAAAACAAAAAAAAAAAAACGTCATTTCATTCTGTCATTATATATATATTAAATATATTTATCATTAATAATAAATCACGTGTTGAGAGTGATAATTTCAATATATAACATCACTCTATACATATTCTATTTATTTATTTATTTATTTATTTATTTATTATTATTTTTTTTTTTCTCTTCTTACCTCATCTTTCGTCTCTTTTTTTCATTTTATTATTTATAAATTTTCATTGTATCATCTATCTCTTTTTTTCCTCTTTCTGCCCTCTCTCATTTTATTTTTGTTTTTATATCATATACAATTGGAATGCGGTGTCTCGCACAAGGAAACACATCTCCACTTGTTTCCATGATTTTATTGACATTTTTGATGACAGGCCTGCCAGAGTGTGGTGCATCATTCACCTCCACTACACCAGAGCGGAATCGCTTGAGTCACTGTTGTGCAACACAAACCGAATGAGTATTGGCCCTGTATACATCGAAAATTTTTTTGGTCGCTTTTGACGCGTTTTTTTTTTTCTCTTTCAGGTAATAAAAATGTAAAATATGGCGAATTTTTTTCCTTTAATACCTCCATACTCGACGCACGATAGTCCACGACTGAACCGACCAAGCGCAATACTGTCAAACAAACGTTTGTAGTATACACTTACACCTTTACAACGCCGTATCGTATGATCCGATGTGATTAATAACGAACAAGATATACTTAGTTGAAAAAAAAAAAAAAAAAAAAAAAAAAGGGCGCGAAATACGAAATTACTTTTTCCCCAAACTATTATATCTTATTTCTCGCTCTCAATCTCTCTTAACCTCCATCCCTCTCCAATTTTCATTATTATTACTATTATACATTTTTTTTTTTTAATTATAAAATAAATTTTGTGAAAATAAATTGACAATGTCAAATATAATATTTTATACACATCAACTTTATATCGTATGTATCTCTTTGTTTAATCACAGATAAATTTCAATCGATAAAATGTAATAAATAATAATAATAATATAAATAATATAGATAATAAGGAGAAAGAAAGAAATAAAAGGAAAAAAACAATTGGATTTTAATTTTGTTATACTTTATAGAAAAAAAAAAAAATTATTTTTCCACTTAGTCAATACTAATCGAATACACGTAAATTCACAGTGGTAACAGACAGTAATGGGCAGACAGATGTCAATGAATTTTATGAGAATTGAAGAAGGAAAAAATATATATATATATATATATATATATTATATTTTAAAATTAATCCAAGGTTAAATATTAATTTAAGTATTTGTATTTAAAAATGAGTTTAAGTGTAAATAATAATTATATAAAATAATATGAATATATAAATGTAATTGATGTTTTTGATGATTAATTTAATTGTTTTTTTTTTTATTATTATTTTTTTTTTTTTCTGTTTCATATTCATGAAATTCCGGATGCGGAAAAAATGTAATATGAATATTATTCATATATTAATTGTGATAAAACTTTGTGATTGGCACACCTTCACTGTTAAACTTCATTTTACCACAAATCATTATTACATTCACGTATGTACACACTCACACACACACACACACACACAAAATACACACGCACATATATATATATATATATATTTATCTATAATTATAATTATTAATATTATTATACGTATGTATAATCATTGGAATGAACCGCGAAGGCTGTTAAAATAACCAAGCATTTTATTTAATGTCCCTCTTATTATTACCATGAAAATTGCCATTTATAAATATCTATATGTCCACAAGAGAATTATTATTATTTTTTTCTTTTTGTTTAATATTTTTTAATAATATTCATAATACCATTTCACGATGAGAAATAATAATTTAAAATTTTTTTTTTTTTTTTTTTCTTTTTTTTCATTTAAAAAAACTTTCCACAATAGATATATATTCGATTTTAAATTTGTGAATGTAATTGGACAGATAAAATTTATATATAAATGTAATTTAATACAGATCAGTAAACAGTAGTATGCGATATTTAAACCAACTGATTTGAGCGATTATGTGACTTCAAAAGTTTTTTTTTTTTTTTTTTTTTTTTTTTGTACTCGTGTGAATTGAGGACAATTATTCAGTGTGTAGAATGACGTCAGATGAATTTAAATACATATAAGTGAGATGAAGGAATTGTGCGAAAGGTGATAGAGTATACAGATAGATAAAGAGAAAGAGTGAAAAAAAAACCACGGGGGTATATAGAGAGAAATGTTGCGCAACAATACAACGCCACCTGCATTCATTTCATCACGGGTATGACTGGCTGCTCGCGGTGGTAGCTCTCGTATTACTTTCGCCAATTAAATTTGTTGTTTCAATATATTACTGATATAAGGGAGTGAGAAAAAGAAAGATAAAAAGAGAAACCAAGTATTATCTTGTCCATATGTTTGAAAACAAAAAAATATATATTATACTTTTTAAAATTATCTCCAAGCGCAGTCGCTTTTGTATTCAGTAAATGATCTTTTTTTTTTTTTTTTTTCTTTTTCTTCTTTTATATGTTTAAATATGATAGAATATTTCAAGTGGGCATATGAATATTATACAAAACGACACGAGACAGACACTGGACAAGTCAACGATTACGTAATTTCAGATAAATCGACCGATACTCGTCCCACACACATACACACATATATATATACGGTATATTATATTTATCATATATATATAATAGGAATTTATAATCTAGATGGATTTGATGAGTACTTAATACACATATGTCGGTCACGTGAAATATGTAATACATTTGTGTATCAATGATGTCACGGATGCATTTGAATTATTCTATTTTTACTTATATTTTTGTGTTACAAGACAATTTGTCATTGTTTTTTTTTTTTTTTGTTTCTTCGTTTGTGAAATGAGCATCGGATATTTGATAAGGATAAAAGACGAATGAATAATTTTATTTGATTTATGAGTGTGATATTTTTTATGACTTTTGGATATGTCAACGATAATCAAAGTAAAATATACGAGTAAATATTTTTTATTGTTTTTTTTTTAAACTAAATATATAATAAAAATATATAAAAAATTAAATAAGTAAACCCGGAAAATTATGCGTAATGCAATAGAAAATGAAGTAAATTTACGGTTCACGGTTAATTGCTAGGTAATACACAGCTCATTGGACATCGTGACAGCAGTGGTCAATCTATTGAAATAACTTCCGGGGAGAAAGATGCATTGATCAATATCAACTGTCCAATAGGAAGTATAATCGATTACGTACGAGAATTAATATCTCATGATGGTGGTGTATATAATTAACTGTTAAATGTGATATGTTGCATATTTTTTATTTTTTATTCATCTTTTACTTCATTATGAAAATTACTATTCAATTATTTTATTAGATGAATTTGATTTTTATGATGAGTCTAATTGTGTATTGAAAAATATATTTTCATTTAAAAAATACGTATCGGGATTAGAAATATTTTCACCACGATTATTGTACCGTATAGTTAAAATACAACGTGAGTGTTCATCAATTAACTTATATTATAAATATATATATATATATATATATTTCCTTTTAACCTCAACTTTTATATGTATTTTTATTTTAGGAGATTCATCAGGACGGGTGATAAATGACCCGGAACTAATTTTAAATAGTAAACTACATATAAATAAAATAATACGTTGTGATAGTTGAAAAAATCTCCTACCAGCATCGTCAAAATCAAACGAGACAATATGGCATAATTAAATTACTTATATTTGAGAAAATTTATTAAAAATATCACAGTAGGTCATCGTTGAGTTCTTTAAAACTAGACTTATGACAGTCAGTGAGATTGGTAGATTTACCGTGTCTTCCAAAGCCTCCTACAAATTTTTTTGCACCTTTAATTCCTTCTTCCAATAGTAAATCTGTAGAATTATCCTTTTCAAATTCCAATAATTCCTCGATGGGTTTTGCGCCGAATGTCGCGTAATTCAACGACGCACGATCAGCAAGTATAGGACGTGAAGGGAATTTCAAAAGTGATTGTGCTAAAGTCACACTTTGTCCAAGACCTGAAAATTTTGTTCATAATGAAATAATTAAGAATTGATATATAAAGCAATTATATGTATATAAAAAAAATTAAATTACCAGTGCCACACTTAACAGAACGATTAGCAATTCCCCAATTAAATGCCTCTTCACCAGTAATTTCTCGTCCAGTTAGTATCATATCCATTGCTCTGGAATAACCAACCATAGCTGGAAGTCTTACCGTACCGCCACACATTATTGGAATTCCTAATCGTCTATTAAGGAAACCCATTCTTGCCTGCTCCTCGACAATTCTCAAATCACACATAAGTGCCAATTCAAAACCTACACCAACTGCATAACCACTTATGGAAGCAATCAGTAGCTTCTTGGTTAATACTGGTTTGCTACACTGGAAAAATTTTATTTAATTCTATAATAATTTCTCAGAAACAAAATCAACTATCATTAATTGGATAAATCTCTATTTTTTTTTTCTTTTTTTTTTTATTAATTTTATAATTTAATTAATTTCAATTTACCAGTGAACCAAAATGTGGTAAATTATCAGCATCATTTTCGCTCTTTACAATTTCATCTAAATCAAAACCTGAACAAAAACTCCCACCAATACCATGAATAATTCCAATATCTGATTCTTCATTTTCATCGAATGCATTTAATGCCTCCGAAAGCTCTTCTGCTGCTGCATTATTCAAACTATTCTTCGTTTCTGGTCTATTAATGCCGAACAAAGTAATTCGATTACTTTGCGTCACGACAATATTTTTTTGCTCTAGAGAAAAAAAAATATATATATATATGTACAGTATAAAATTGATAAATTATTCATCTATGTATTTAACTCACTTTCATTAGATTCTTCATTTTTTTCAGGCACTGATGCAGTTTTAGAGGTTAATTCACGTCGAATTACTTTTTGGAAAATGCGACGCAGCGACATTCCAACGCGACTAGTTAAAATCATTGAAATTTGAATTTTTTTTCACTGTTTCAACACTTTTTTGGACTATGGATTTTTGTAAAATTAATAAATTATTAATTTTAATATATTATCAAGACTCCAAACTATTTGTAAAGCATTATTGAACTATAAGGAAGTTGGTGTATTGTTCAAAATATTTTGATTTCCTATATAGGTAGCAGCACGTGCTGGAGTGGCACACGGCGCCAAATTCATATTGGATATAAATGTACATCGATGAATACACATATTTTCTAGAAAGAAAAAAAATTATTAAGGTATAATAATTCCATTATTATTGATATTTTTAATGTGTGATGAATAATTTATACAATTTAAACAAATACCTTGATAATAAATTATAATCTTTGATATTAAACAATTACATAAATTAGATAATTCAAGGTTTCCAGCTAAGAAAACTATCTTGAAGGACAATATATTTAAATATACTATTTGATATTGCTTGTTGAGTTCGTCGATTTCTCTGTGCTTCCAAAATATATGAAACTTTTTCTTTAGCTTCACTTCGAGGTATATCACCTCGTAGGCTCAACAGTCTCACTAAGTGATCTTCAGTCATATCAGGATATTTCTCTACCAATGAATGCAAATCAAGTGACAAAATTTCTGCATCTTCACATCGTAACACTTCTGCCAAACGTTTAATTATTTCAAATGGTGAATCAAAATTACCCACTTTTGGTGCAATACGTATAAAAAAATTTTTCAATTTATCCGCTTCGGTCATAATTTTCGATGTACACGTTAAACATTCATCGTAAGTTTTCAATGAAATTTTTCGCTGTAACATTGCGGCAATGTAACGTCGAGCAATTAAATTTTGTGCTTCAGTAATGATATACTCAAAATTTTTTATTCTCAAATGTCCATAATCTTGAAAATAATCTTCTAATGTAACGCATATTGTTTCAACGGGTATTGGTGAATTTAACCATTTTGGAGTGAGTAAATCTTGAAATTGTGGCTCTAAATCTAAAAATGATTCTTCAAGTAATATCGCCGCTGCCTCATTACGTAACTGTTGATAATGTCCAATTAATGTTTCAAATTTAACTGCCGCATCACCACTACTATTTTGTACCCAATACAATTGTTTCATTTGTTGTGCTAATTCAATATATTGCCAACAATTATTAACTACTGTAATCATATGATGTGTAAAATATGGTACTTGACTTCTATCATCAAAATGTTTTGTTTTAAATTCCAAAATAGCTAATCGATACATTTGACCGTATTTTGTTACTTGCTCAATACAAACAATTAATGCTTTTGCTGTTAAATCCGTGCTTATTGTTTTTGTTACTTGAAGATTTTGATCGATCATTTGAAAAATAATTACAGGCGCTGCTGTATGATAATATACATCTTGTGAACTACCTTCTGGTGATACACCACTCCACCAATCAACTTTTTCCGTTTCCAATGTCTTCTTCATCCAATCCTCATAATTTTGGCACATATTACGCAAATATTTTTCTTGCAATTCACACAAAATTTCTGAACTTAATAATGGACCAATATCATTTATATTTATATTTAATTCAGTATGTTTCATTAATTCTGTACCTGGATATGTATTCATAATCCATGCAAGCAATGAAACATATTCATTTCCTTCCAGTCCATTATTGATTATATCTTTTAAATGTTGTGATAGACTTGTGTGATACATTTTAACAAATTTATTGATAATATCATATTTTGGTGGAAAACATGGACCACACAGTGTTTTAACAACTCTCAAATCTTCAAGTATCAATTGTCTGGTTAATTCTAAATATCTGACCAGCCACATTTTATTGTCAGAACGCTCGTCAACTTGTGTACCTTCAATTCTATTTGCTACAGATTTTTCTAATATTTTCATTGCCATTTCTTTCCATTTTTTTGGCCTACCTGGTGGCATAAATCCACTTTGTCTGTATCGTTGTGATGCAAAGTGATCTGCTTTCTCTTCTCTTTCAATAATTCTCAATGCTGTAACAATAACTGTTGGTTCCTTTCGCACTGTATTCAATGTCCTGCTTAATACTAATCTTATCTGTTTCTCCATTAGTTGTGATAATGTTTCAACATCTTCAAAATATGCTTTCAGCATTACCTTGTCGGGAAGAGATTGATTAGGAAGTTTATGAAGTTCATAAAGTAAATCATCACGTGAATTTTCCAAATCCATAAGACTTTGATGAGCGTGCAATAATTTACCCTCATTTATCCATTGTTTTGTTTTTTCTACGCTCTCAGGAACAGTAAAAATATGTTTTAAATTTTCTTTTGCCGTAACATACTGTGAATGTCGCATATTTTCATCTTGCACAGCTTGAAGTTTAGAACTCAATTCAATAGCAGATCCAAATGATTTTCCAATTATATCCAATTCCTCTTTAATCAATTGTATATTTTCTAATGAATTTTGTATTTGATTAAAACCCACACGTACCCCATCCAATTGACTTTGCATTGCTGTTTTTAGCATTGCCTCAACTGATGCTTTTTTACGACATATTCTACGTTTATATTGTTCAACTTTTTCTAGTTGACCAGGACGTTGAAGCATATTCATAATATGCTTTGTTGCAGTGGCTTTTGCTTCCTCTTCTAATTTTTGCAGATCATTCATTTTGTTATTTTTATTAAATAATACAACTTGTGTTTTTAAATTTATTCAACTGTGGGTGGTTATTTTTTGACAATTTCTCATACTATATTATCTTTGATGATGCAACACATCATTGACATATTGAAAGTTACATTTCACGCCATCTACAAAGAGTCATAATATTCATTATGTTGTACCAGTGGATTTGTCTGTAGATTTATTTCTAATGTATTTGTAAAAATATCTCGTGTGTTCACATGTGATAACCTCATAGTAAAAAATTCATATAAAGAAATTGTAATTTATATTAAAATTTTACTGATAAAGAAGGTTCACTCAATTGAAATAAATAAAACGTGCTCACGGTGATTAAATAGGCAAGATAAATTTTAATGAATTTAATCGATTTTATTTTATTGGTTTGACAATGTGTGGTGTTACATCATTTTCTAACCGGTAAATTTCTTCTTCTTTTTTTTTTTTTTGTAGATATCATCAGCGTACTATTAATGCACAATGCGGGATAAATTACCAGATACAATTAATTTTCCGAAGGAGGAGGAAAAAATATTAGAATTTTGGAAAAAACATGAAGTATTCGAAAATTGCTTACGACAATCCAAGGGTAAACCACGCTATTCATTTTTTGATGGGCCACCATTTGCTACTGGTTTACCACATTATGGGCATATTCTTGCTGGTACTATAAAAGACATTGTAACAAGATATGCTCATCAAAGTGGATTTCATGTGGAACGTCGTTTTGGATGGGATACTCATGGTTTACCAGTTGAATTTGAAGTTGACAAGGCATTGGGTATTAAAGGACCTCAAGATGTTGAAAAAATGGGTATTGAAAATTACAATAAAGAATGTCGAAATATTGTTATGAAGTATGCGAACGAGTGGGAAACAATTATTGGACGTATGGGTCGATGGATTGATTTTAAAAATGATTATAAAACTCTTTATCCGTGGTATATGGAGTCCATATGGTGGATATTTAAAGAATTATATAATAAAGGTTTGGTATATCAAGGCGTTAAAGTCATGCCATACTCGACTGGTTGTAATACTCCACTGTCAAATTTCGAATCTGGACAAAATTATAAAGAAGTTGTTGACCCATCAGTAGTAATTGCATTTCCGTTGATTGACGAGCCTGGTGTATCAATCCTTGCTTGGACAACAACACCTTGGACTTTACCAAGTAATTTAGCAATTTGTTGCAATGCTAATCTTGAATATGTGGTGATAAAAGATAAAGTATCGAGAAAAACTTACATTTTATTGGAGGCGGCGCTAGGACGTGTGTACAAAACCAATGATCTTTATGAAATTATTGGTAAAAGAATGGGTTCAGAATTGAAAGGAAAATCTTATGAGCCACCATTTAATTATTTTTCACATTTACGATCAAAGGGTGCATTTAAAGTTCTAAATGACACTTATGTAACAGCTGAATCGGGTACGGGAATAGTTCATCAAGCACCATATTTTGGTGAAGAAGATTATCGTTGTTGTTTAGAAGCAAGTGTAATAACAAGAGATCAAGAAGCCATTTGTCCCGTAGATAATTGTGGAAAATTCACTGAACCCGTTAAGGATTTTGTTGGATTGTATGTTAAAGACGCTGATAAAGAAATTGTTAAATACTTGATGGCAAATGGAAAATGTGTAAAATATGCAGGACACTCACACAGCTATCCTTATTGTTGGCGTTCTGATACTCCATTGCTTTACAAAGCTGTACCGTCATGGTTTGTCAGAGTTGAAAGTATCAAAGATAAATTATTAGCATCTACATCTGATACGTATTGGGTACCGGATTATATTAAAGATAAACGCTTTGGAAATTGGTTACGTGATGCACGTGATTGGGCTATCAGTCGAAATCGTTATTGGGGCAATCCAATACCAATTTGGATGTCTGATGATAAAAAAGAAGTAGTTTGTGTGGGCAGTATTGCTGAACTTGAAGAATTAACTGGACAAAAAATCACAGACATTCATCGTGAAAGTATTGATCACTTAAAAATACCATCAAAACGTCCAGGTCATGCGCCTCTAAGCCGCATACCTGAAGTATTTGATTGTTGGTTTGAGTCTGGATCAATGCCCTATGCCCAAATGCACTATCCATTTGACCGAGTTAAAGATTTTGAAGAAAGTTTTCCAGCAGATTTTATTGCTGAAGGTGTTGACCAGACGCGCGGTTGGTTCTATACATTATTAGTCTTGTCAACAGCGTTATTTGACAAAGCACCATTTAAAAATCTCGTGTGTAATGGATTGGTGTTGGCATCTGATGGACAAAAAATGTCGAAGCGCAAAAAAAATTATCCCGATCCATTGGAAGTGGTAAATCGTTTTGGCGCTGATGCATTGCGTCTGTATTTGATTAATTCACCGGTTGTTAGAGCAGAAAATTTACGATTCAAAGAGGAAGGTGTAAGAGACGTTATAAAAGATGTATTCTTACCATGGTACAATGCTTTTCGTTTTCTAATGCAAAATATTGACAGATTTGAAAACGATGAGAAACGAAAATTTATTTATAAAGATTTAATGGACACTTCGTGTTTATCAGACAATATAATGGACAAATGGATTTTGTCATTTACTCAAACGCTATTATTATTTATCAAGCATGAAATGAAAGCATACAGACTGTATACGGTTGTGCCAAAACTCATTAAATACATTGATAATTTAACAAATTGGTATGTCAGGATGAATCGTAAACGAATCAAGGGTGATGGTGGTGCGGAGGATTGTGAATTTGCATTGAATACTTTATTTTCCGTTATTTATACAATGGTACGTATCAATGCACCATACACACCATTTCTAAGTGAATTTATGTTTCAACGAATGTCATCATTGCTTCCTGCATCCAAAGACAATTTGGAGAGTATTCATTATCAAATGGTTCCGGATTCTCGTTCATTATTAATATGCGAACGTACCGAACGAGCTGTTGCCCATATGCAGACAGTTATTGAATTGGGAAGAATTGTTAGAGATAGAAAAACAATTCCAGTAAAATATCCATTGCCAGAAATTGTTGTTATTCATCAAGATGAAACTATACTCGAGGAAATATTGAGCTTGAAATCATATATTCTCGAAGAACTCAATGTAAAAGAACTTACTGTGACTACAGACAAACAAAAATACGGAGTTATACTAAGAGCAGAGCCTGATCATAAAACATTAGGTTTTAGATTGAAAGGAGAATTTAAATCAATGATACAAGCAATTAAAGAACTTACTGACATGCAATTACAGGAATTTTTAGTCACAAAAGAAATTCTTGTGAAAAATCACAAATTAAATGAAGAAGATCTACGTTTGATGTTTAGTTTTTCTGGACCAGCGGCTGATCAATTATCACAAAAATATGAGGCCCACAGTGAAGGAAGTATCTTGATTCTGTTGGACATCACTCCCGATGAGTCGATGCAACATGAGGGAATTGCCCGAGAGATCATTAATCGTGTGCAGAAATTAAGGAAAAAAGCTGATTTAGTACCGTCCGATGAAGCAGACGTTTACTACGAAATTCGCGATACCACGAGTTCTCTAGCAAAAGTTATTGTTTCCTACAAAGATTTCATTGAAGTTACGACCAAAACACCACAGATGGATATTTCATTATTACCTAAAAATCCTAATGTTATCATTGAAGAGATGCAAAAAATTAAGGGAATGGATATGAAATTGATATTGGTTAAGAGAGAAGTGTCAACTGAAATCAATGATCCTTTCTTACCGTGGGTTAATGTCGTATTGGGTAATGTTACACCGTGGCAAGCCGATATAGGTGATATTGGCACAATTTTGTTACTTAGTTCATCAACAGGTGAAACTATTACATATGAAAGATTGAAAGAGGAAATAGAAATAATTTTTGGAATATACGGTAAAAAATATGATTTATATTGTGGAGAAAATAAAATCACCCATGATATTGATTGTTTATCGTTAAATAAAAAAATGTTGAGTGTTGTCGAGCAAAATAGTACGCCAATAATTGTCAATCAATCAGATCCAGCTTGTCGTTTTGTTAATGCAACGTGTAATGACAAAAAAGTGACAGTACTATTGGAAAATCCACGGGGAAAACATTATCTCAGTGCAGTAAATTTAAATAAAAAGTTGACATCAATTTTTAGTGGGACAGCATCATTTACTGTCCCCGATTCAAAACCATTAGTTTCTCAATTACATGGAACTTGTTTGTATTCTCATTAATTATTGACGATATAAATAATTTTTTTTTAAATTTCTTTTTGATGTGTGTATTTTCATGATTCTAAATTTTTTAATATTTTTCATTTGTAACAATAAATGTAAATATATCATACAACGATGATTATTTATAAAAATTATATAAACAGTATTGATTGAAAAAATAAAAAAATGAAAAAATACACATTAATATCCGTGAATAATTTCTTTACTTCATTTAATTCTTTTATCAAAATTATTCAATTCATATCAAATAAATATATATATTTTTTTTCTTTCTTTTTTTTTTTTATTGAATAAAATAATAATAGATTAAACCTGATATATATTAACAAATGAAAAAATTTGATGTATTCATAAAATCATAATATAAATCATGTACAATAATTTCATGTTTTTTTTTTTTTTTTGTTTGTTTAATATCGCCAATTATTGTCGTATATGCCGATAGTATATAATATATTATTTATCTAATATTTTTTTTTTTAACTTTTTTGAATTAACGAGTAACTCGAGATGAGATTAACATACACAAATACAACATTCATATATAATCGTATTAACTGTTATACTTTTTCATTATCTGTTACAATAATTGTAGTAGATTTTCACGTAAATAGGATACACTTTTTGAGAAATTTTTTTTTGTTTGTTTTTGTACAGAGTGAATTACACTTTTCATTGTCATTTCAAATCACTAAATATGACGTAAGGAAATAAATTGATGGAGATAAATTCCGTGCAATTTGTTTTGGGATTAAAAAATTTTTTAATATGAAGCCAATCGTGATTTTTAATTTTTTTTACTGATATGTAAACAAAAAGAGAAAAAAAGAAATATATATTACAAAAGTAAATTTCAATTGATATTCCTGAGAGTATCTCGATCAGGAAAAAAATGACCAACAATTGACAGAGTAAATATCGCGGTGAGAGCATAAAGCGCAACAGTTGTTGTAGCAGTAAACAATTGAGCATAATAATAACGTGAATACCAAGCGAGTGCCAGTACTAGTGTTAAAATACTGACAAGCAATCGACTTAAATCCCATTCGTTGTGCACTGAACTGATACCATCGCCTGTCGGTTGATTTTGAAACGATTGTGAAGATGAATAAATTGACGATGAATTATCAGATGTTGATGTTGACGCTGACAATGGCGGATGTACAAGACAGTGGACCACACAATTATTGAACAAGCCACATTTTTCAAGTGTTTTACTATCGGGTTGAAGCACTTGGCCATTGAAAATTAAACGAACTCGTTTGTGCGAGTCAAGCTCAACAGCAAAATGTCGCCTTGATATAAAATAATTATTAATATTTAAAATTAAAAAAATAGCTTTCATAATAATAATTTTAGAAAATAATTTCTATTTACTTTTTAAAATCACCAAGAAGCTCTTTCAATCGTCCAGTAACTAATTTTTGATCATCATTGATAAATTTTAGTTTAACAATTATTTCATTACTTGTATCAACATTATTTTCTGTTACGGGATCAGTATGCAATGGTGATGATGACTCTGATGTATTTGTTGCTTCACTCACTGATAATTTACCAGGTCTTCGTAACAATCTCGTGCTGTCATTCAAAGAGTCCATAGCCTCAATAAGAGCTTCTTCTGAGGCACCAGTTTCCGTGCCATTCAATGGATTCGTTTCTTCTGATGGAATTTCTTGCGATGCTAATAATCAATCAAAAAAAAAAAAAAAATCAATTACTGTAATTTTATAAGAAAAAAAATTAATATAATAAAATTATACCTTCATGATTTGTTCCAGTACAATTGGGCTCATTATCATTTGTGGTGTCACTTATTGGCGTTAATATTTCTTCATTAGACTCATCAGAACTCGTATTTCTACTATCAATTCTCGTTGATTGTTGTATATTTCCTCTGAGTTCGGCAATTCGCGTGCGTGTTCGATGTTGCAATATTAAAACAGTATGAATTAATGGTTGTTCAGAAATATTTGTTGAGCACCAGGCAATCCATCCTGCCAATATTACTCCAACAATAATAAAAAAATTCGTAACTTCATCCCCCACTCCTTCAATTAATGTCATATTGTTATCTGAAATCTGGAATAATATAACAAGGTCATCTTCACATTTATAATAAATAAAATTTATATTTATTTTTGTAATTTAAAAACTAATTAGATTGTCTTGCTGCCAAAATTTCCGATAATTCTTTACTATATATATGTACTTTAAATATTTAGGATCATAAATAGTTGGTTATAATTAAAAATATAAATATATTATTTACTCAGGTTATTCGATGTGTGACGTAAATAAAATATGCAATATATAAGATCAGATTTTCAATAATCCACTGACATTAATTTACAAAATACATGACACACATGACATTGCTGACACTAATTGTAATAGTATTTTTTTTCCACATTATATTATAAATAATGTATATATTTATGATAAAATGACATACGTAAATGCAGTTAATTACCAAAGTATATATTTTGTATTATTTCAGTTTAAAAATTATTGAATAAATACTAATAATTTAATTTTTATTTACCCATAAAATGTCATTATGTTTTATTTAGTGTATTAATTGAATGTATTTCAATTATTGTACATTTTTATATGAAAATTAACAATATGCACCAAATGTTATTGAAAATGAAGGTGATTTATTTATCAATAAATAATTAAAATATAAATACCAGCTTGCAATATGGATTGTAGACTTGTTGAAATACAAAAACTCATTAAACATAAAAAATATTTTTTAGATTATTTTTCTTTTATATCAGAATTAAGATGTGTCAACCTCACTTTTCACACGAAAAATAATATTTTTTATTTTTTTTGTAAACTATACCTAAAATTCATATATAGGTATGTAAGTTGATAATAATCGATAAATATTATTTCACTCCCGTGCCATTTCTCATCGTTGTCTGATGTCTTTTCAATTCTATACTTCATGCTACTATTTACATAACCTAACAAATAAATTAATAAATTTATATATTCTATATAAATACATAAAACACCGAAGAATTATTTAGATGAATTATACATAAGTAAGCATTAACAGTATAAAATAATAATTAAGTAATTTAAAATGTTGGCAATTATGAATCGTGGTAAATTAAAAATTTCCATAGCGAAATTTTGCACCGCAACGAATATTAACAAATATCGTACTGAAATAGAAATTTTAAATCAAAAATTTATAACAGACGAATGGACAAATATTACACCAAAAATTATTTCAAAATTAGGTCGCAATCTTCATAATGTCAAATATCATCCTTTAAATCATATACGTCAAATTATTGTCAATTATTTTTATACTCAATTTAAAAATAAAAGTGGTAATCCATTGTTCAGTGTATTTGATAATTTAAATCCAATTGTAACTGTACAACAAAATTTTGATTCATTATTAGTACCTAAGGATCATGTAAGTCGATGTAAAAGTGACTGCTATTATTTAAATCGTGATACATTATTGAGAGCACACATGACTGCTCATTCACCTGAATTAATTTCCATGGGTCTGGATAATTTTCTTATCATTGGTGATGTTTATCGTCGTGATGAAATTGATGCAACTCATTATCCAGTATTTCATCAATTAGACTGTGTTAGACTCTGTACACCAGAAGAAGTTTATAAAAATATTGAGACTACTGAAACATTGAAGTTATTTGAAAATATGGGCAAAGCAAGTATAGATAAACAAGCCGTACATACGTTAGAAGCTGTAAAAATAATGGAACATGAACTTAAAACAACTTTGACTGGGCTAGCTCATGCTCTCTTTGGAAATAGTAAATATAAATTTAACTTTTTTTAAAATATATATATATATATATATTTCTAAACTAAAGAAAAAAATTATGTCAATTAATTTATTTTATTGCAGAAGTCAAGTGTCGTTGGGTAAATGCAAGTTTTCCATTTACTCATCCATCATGGGAACTAGAAGTATTTTATAATGATAAATGGATGGAAGTATTGGGTTGTGGGATTTTAAATCATGAAATTTTAGTGAATTCGGGAGCGAGTGATAAAATTTCATGGGCTTTTGGAGTGGGATTAGAAAGACTCGCAATGTGTTTATATAATATTCCACAGATACGTTTGTTCTGGAGCACAGACTCTGGTTTTTTAAATCAATTCAAATTTGATGATCCTAAAACACCCGTAACATACAAGGTACACTCATGTGAATTATAGAATAATTTAAAAAAAAAAAGATTTATATATTAATATTTTATTTTTTATTGCAGCCGATCAGTATTTATCCACAAATTGCAAATGATATTAGCTTTTGGGGGCCAGAAGATTCAATTTTTTTCCCAAATGATTTTTATAATATTGTCCGTGAAATTGGCGGAGATATGATTGAACAAATTACTCTTATCGATGAGTATACAGCTTCAAAAACAAAAAAAACGTCTTATTGTTATAGAATTATTTACAGACACATGGAACGTAATTTAACACAAAAAGAAGTTACCGAAGTTCATAAAAAAATTCGTGAAGTAATTAAAAATGAACTGAATGTTACACCAAGATGAGATACAGAAATTTTTATATTCAGTTGGATGTACCTGTTATACATTAGATGATTATATTTTTGATTCTCCCCTCCCCCCCTCAATATTAGACAATTGACAACGAGGATTTTATTAGGATTGAAATTGTTGAAAATGATAGATTTCAATAACGAATATAATTATTTTATTGTTGTGGAATTTAATTATAAATAATAGATAAAGCAAAACAATACTATATGTTCGTTTACGGGAAGTTATTGAATATTATTTTATAATGACCCGTGAGGTCATTCTCTATGTCTATCACACTTAAAATTTATGTGTAAGCCTCAATTTTATATTTGTTTTATTAAATAATGATAGAATAAAACAAAAAAAACGTAAAAAATCATTTCCAAACGATATTGTTGAGAGAAAAAAAAAAAAACTGTTCATCAGATTGGATCTTAAGCTCTCCTGTTTCACGTTAAATTAACAGTGAAATGGTAAATAATTCTACCAAATCAGTACCAAATCAACATATATATGCTGTGTGCATTGAAGCAATGGCCATTAACGGTGATTTTATTTTTTTAGTTTTTCCCATTAAAGATCACTAAAGCTCTAAATTTACTGGATATTTTTCCTGATTTTTCGATTCAGAATAGGAATCATTGGTCCGTTTTTTTCTAACGGACACCAGAAATCACAATTATTTACATAAAAAAAAATTGGGGGAACGTTTATTATTGACTTTCATTTCGTAAAAGTACAATTGTCACAAAAAAAAAAACAGATGACTCACGATAGTTTTGTATAGCTCGGCGGTGAAAATTTTTTTCGCAAGAATTTTAATATGTAAAGTGGTAAGCATGAAATTAATGTTATTACCAAAACCTTCCATAAAAAGTCTGTTGTCGTGATGAAATCTGCATCAAAATAATCTCCATATAAAAATAATGACAATAAATAAAGACTTAATGATAAAAATTCTGCAATAACCATAATATGATGCCACGTTCTGATGGTTAACGCGACCATAATTAATTCTGTCAAAACAAGTGCGGAAAAACTGATTGCTACAATGTGTATAAATTCATCTTCAAACATGACCAATGCTCCATACATTATAACACCACCTTGATAGATACTGATTAAAACCCACATAAAAAATGTTTTATATGACAGCGAACGACCTTTACTGAGTTCTTTATATAATTCAGGATATCGCGTTGCCACTTCGCGTGACACATCTTTGTCAAGTACGAGAGAAAATACCGGGAACATTGTGTAAATCGTTGCATAACCAACCATGAGAAATCCTTGATAAAGTGCAACAGATGAAAGGTAAAAAACAGCCGAAAAAACTGCTTGCATTGTTGATATAATAAGTCCTCGATGAATAACAAATTGACTCAATGCAGCTGATCGTTTGTAGCTACGTCTCCCATGTACCAACAATAAATTACCCAAATGACTAAATTGTGTAATAGAAAAATCTGCGGCCAGAGACGCTTGTCTACCTTCCAGTCCTTCAATTCCAATTCCAGCATCTGCTGTTTGAATCATTGAAACGTCATTACCACCATCCCCAACTGCGGCTGTTCTTTTTCCTGTGTGTTGTTGAATAAGCTTAACAACTTCAGCTTTTTGCGTTGGTGAACATCGACAGCACACAACGGCAGGTGAGCCACATGCAAGTTCCATAAATTCTGGCCGATAATATTGCAAACAGACTTCTAACGAGTCACCACTTATAACTAAAGCGCAATCTTGCTTTTTACGGAATGTATTCAACTCAAGATGTGCATCAGTTCGCGTGACAACAGGTTTGAAAATGTGTAATCCCTGTGTACGAGCAACTAAACGCGATGATTTAGCAATACAAGTGGCGGTTTCCAATTTATCGCCTGTCAACATCCAAATTTTTATCCCAGCATTTCGTAATAATTCCAATGTCGGTCTCACACGATCCTGCAAACGATCTTCAACACCAGTGACACACAATAATTCCATTTCTCTCTCGAAACTCTCAATAACTGCAGCGACCCTTGATGGTCGATCGTTAACTGCACATCGTGCGGCATTATATTTCGTTTCAAAATCAACGTATTGTTCATCTGTTAGATGTTTTTTCGCGACCACAAGAGTTCTTAAACCCTCACGTGCCATATTACCACATTCTTCATCTAGCCAATCATTATATTGTACAATACCAGACATAACTACATCGGCACCTTTTAAATAAAATGTTATCTCACCAGTTACTTCTTCTTTTACAATAATTCCCATACGTTTTGTTTCTGATGTGAATGGAAATACTTGAAGAATTGTATAATTGAGTATTTGGTTATTGGATAGTGCTTTCAATTGAATTGAATTTAAATCTCTTTTGAATAGAGCTAAGCCTACTTCCTCCGTCCATTTGACTAAAGCTACTTCATCTGGACTTGATGCCTGGTAATTTCGCGTCTGCTCAAGTGGGTAATAATGTTGATCTGATTCCGTTTGACTTTGAATTGATCCTGTATCACCTGTCTCTGCTGTTACAATACTCATTGAATCAAGAACATTATTTAATTTATTATTTACGTCGTCATAAACAGGTGTTACATTGTGACAAAGTGCCAATGCATGAACAGCCTCATAAATTCTCGTGCTCTCTGATCTTCGTACTTTTCCAACTGCAGATTGTGATGTTTGTTTCATTGGCGAATCACCTCTACCAAACGGTGCATAATAATTTTTCAATACTGCTGTTATCTCGTCAAATGTTTCTTGACCGTATGACGCAGTTCCAAGATGTAATTTTTTAAATACCATTTTATTTTGGGTCAATGTACCTGTTTTATCGCTCAATAAATATGAAATTCTGCCCAATTCTTCGGGTATAGTCGTTGTTCGTACTACAGTTCCACTTATTTCTTTGTCTCTCTGTATACACCATGCGTAAAAAGTTTTACCCATGTCCAAATTTATTCGCAAACTGATTGGAATTATATATGAGAATAAGAGAATAAAACGGAACATGTATCGATACCATGGTCCATCAAATCCCTTAAGACACATCATCACAAAAGCAAGACCTATCACAGCGGCAAAAAGAACTTTAGTTAATTGATTAATTTCTTTATCGAGTAAACCAATTTTCGATCGTAATGCTGAATGATTCATCAACGATCGAGTTTCTTGTCCAGTATAAACTACAATTCCTAATGCTGATCCTGATGCAACTGCTGTATTTGCCCACAGTGTATTGTCAACACCCAAACTCTCTTCATTACTGTACTCATCCTCTCCCGTGAATGTACCAATAAATGCATGTATATCTTTCTGTGGTTTCTCAACGTAAAGACTTGCCTTTATGTCAAATAATTGAGTGTCATTGTCAAGCTTCTGTGTTGCCGGAACAGCCAATCGCAATTTCCAATCGGTTTCACCATCCAATTGATCAGTTCTCACAAAGCAAGCGCCACTTTGTTCAGTAGTACGTAGTAAAACTAAATCAGCCGGTACTCTTTGTCCTTTTTCAACAATAATCTAGAGAAAAAATATATATATATACAAATACAAAAATAAATATATATGACTGTGAGAAGTTTGAAGATAAGAAATATGAAATGATTAAAAAAATACCAACCATATCACCAACTTTGAGTTTTGAACTTGGAACTAATTCCGGTGTATCCGAACCTCTCACAAGTCTATTATATTTTTGTCCATTGACTTCTTTATCTCTTTTGTAACGTCTAAAATCATCGACTGCCTCACGACAAATTGTCACCGTCAAAACAAAACACAATGGTCCCCAATATGTATATAAATAACCTATTCTAATATCTGGTATGAATTGAGAGCAAGCCATAATAAGAAAGCAAAGATTCAAGAAAAATTTAAATTGTTGAAAGAGAACCTATGAATGAAAAAAAATAATAATAATATAAATTAATTAATACATTAATATTAATGATATGTATTTAACATTTTTCAAGTAAAACTAATCACTTACTAATGGTAGGAAAGTAATAATATTATATTTTTGGTTTCTTATGACATTTGTTGGAAATTTTTCATGCATTGGCTTTCCAATATAAATTGTTCTTGCTTTGTATTCACGTGGCCTGAAACATCGTCTCCACATCCATGTGCAACACCTACCGAACATAATTAAAAATGAAAAACAAAAGCAATATGCATTTATGAGAAATTTTACAGCAGTCATTTTGAAATATCACCAACTCTATATCTGACGTATCAGACAATATGTAACTACACGTATCATGTATGAATCATTCTTATCGCTCGAATACCTAATTACGTATATATCAATAAATATATCAATATTAATTTGTTTCCTTATCGATAATACGTCACCTTGCCCATGAAACGATACTTCGTGGCTTTGATATCAATGGAATATCTTCTTTTGACATTCTTATGACATTGCTATGTGTTTCCATTCTTTCGTAAATTCCAATCGAAATATAACGGAGAATTGAATCAATTAATCGACCAATTATTTCAGTTCATGTGCATACAAATATTATTGTTATGGTGACGATGCACACAGTAATATTTGTAAATTAAAATGTCCATCAAGAAATGGTATTTATAGGTAATTACATGTAGCTCTCAATTATTTGTGTTTCACTACATGCAGATAAATATGAATAATTTTATTTAATGCGTGGAAAAAAATTTATTTTATTTTTTGTTCCGTAGAATGGCGACTGGTGATACGCGCGCTAACTCATTAATAATACAGAGGGTGAATTTTCATGGGCGACGTACTGTACTAGCTCGGAAATGTAATACATGATACAATAATATTTTCTTAAAATAATACGCAATAGATGAAGAATATATTAAAGTAATAGAAATATGACTGATTAAGTATTGAGTATTTCAATTGATATTTTAATTTATGTGGAGAAAAATATAAAATAATTTCAGTTTTATATCACTTGCGTGGACTTGTCGAAAATTTAAAAACCGCGCGTAACCTCAACGCCAACGCGCACTCATAATGAATCGCTGTTAATGAAAATACCTCATTATATGTAGATATATGTGCGTGTAATATTATATTGCATACAATTGAACGTGAAAAAAAAAAGAGTAACCCGCCATTTTTAAATAGACATAATAAATTTTTTTATTATTTTAATACTCATACATACCCACAAAGACAGTGTTTGAAAAATATGGAGCAAGTATTTAAACGACGATTTCTTTTAATGATTGGTCTCATTGTATCATCGGTATGTTGTAAAAGATATTCAGTTTCTTCATCCATTTCGAAATTTCGATCGTCAGTAGTTAATCGTAATGGCATTTCTTCTAACCTCATACTGTCACAGTCAACAATTTGTCCAATATCACATTGAATTTTTTTTTTATTACTTTATTCGCCGAAATAAATTAAAAATCAATTTATATATTTAAAAAACAAACGTTTTATATTAAATATTAAATTATCAGTATTGAATACTCGTATAAATTTGTAAATTTAATTCTTACATGATAAAACTGAATGAAGTAGCAGACTGTTTTTTTTGGTAAGAATAAAAAAAAACTGGAAGACAATGTACTTCATAAAATAATAAAGAAAATCACCATTATAAAATAGGTAGTTTTATCGTTTTTAGTTGATAAATTAATACAGATATGGAGTTGAGCGATAAGTTATTTTTGTATTTGAAGGCATAGTTTGGATAAACACGAAGTTACAATAAAAATACACGTAAATCACGACGATGAATGCTGCCATCTTGTTTATTCTAAAATATCACGTGGTTAACATTAATTATATACATACATGTATAATAATTTTTATGTGGAGCATGCGTATAATTTTTTTTTTTCTTTTTTAAAATAATTATTATCATCGATACAGAATTAAATGCAAATAAGTCGAAATAATAATTTATAATTTTACATCAAATTTTTCTCCCAGTTCAATAATTCTAGAAATTTCGACTGGTTCATTCTGTCCCTGCAGCAATATCTTAACAAATAATTGCTGACAAATTGATTTATCATGAATTGTCATGAAATTAATTGCTAATTGAAAACGATTGCACATTGTTAATGATGTCAATATATCTATGACACACATTAATGATAAATAATTATTTTTTTTTATCGTAATTGCGTTTAAACACACATTTAAAAATTCACCCAAGACATTTGTTGGTATTTCTAGTTGGAATATATCCGGCAATAAATCCCTGTCAAACAATACATATTTCCGTAAATATTTCTGAAATAAATAAATAATAAAATATAGAAATAACCTTGTGTAAAATAAAAAATTTATTTTATCATCAATGCATTGCATTGTTTTCCACTTTTTATAAAATTCTTGAGCACTTTTAGATAAGCCGTAAGAATCTCGTTCTTTGTTCTCAATTGAAAATGATGAATTTTTTATCAGTGGCATTTGATTATTTGTATTTTCATTTTTATTTATGAGTAAATTCCATGAAACTTTACTCTTTTCATTGGTGTCCTTATGCTCGAGTGGCTTCAAATGAGCTCCATTAACCTGCAATAATTATTATATACAATAATTTTATTGATATCACATATTTTTATTTGTTTCATCTATTCATTTATTTATTTATTTATTTATTTATTTATTATTTTTTTTTTTTTTTGTTTATTCAACAAATATGTACATACCATTTGTCTGAAGTGTTCGTATGTCGGTACGTTTTGTTCGATAGCTCGTAACTTTGCATTATTTTCTAATTGATATTTAGTGTCAGCCTTGAGTGACTCTTCAAGCTCATTTTCTAAACCCACATAATTAATTGGTCGTTTTAAAATACTCATGATAAATATATTTCAACAGATTAATATAACTGTACTCGTTAAACATAAATTACCAAATTAACAACGATCATTTTGTTTCATTATCATTCTGTGTATTTTGTTACCAAGGAAACGCACATCACGCAATACAACAAAACAAGATCAAATAATAAATCACCAGGTCATTATCAACCGTACAATTAGCATCGTGTTTTTTTTTGTTTTTTTTTTTTTTTTTTTACGGTTAGTCTAATAATACCTCTAGAAAAATATAATAATAATAAAATTATATACTGGCACTTGACAAAATAAAATTCAAAATTGACATGTGAATTTTTAGTTTACATTGGAATTTTCAATGCCATCAACATAAGCAGTGTCATAAATATAATTTAATTGAATTTTCCATTATTAATAAATATAAGAATTGCTTTTTTGACAAATTATAATAATATTGCATTTAATAAAATAATGTCATTAAAAATTTTTATATTGTATGACTCATCATTATATTTACATTGGCATTCATTGCCTTTATATGTACAACTACTGAAACAATATAATAAATAATATATATATATATATGTATTGAATGATGATTTATTGAATACACGCCTTGTCATGTAAGTATAGTAATATCATAAGCAAGAGTGATGATAATATCGAAGCGAATAAATTGCTCAATACATAATTTTTTTTTGTCGTTCACGTCATATATTATACAGAAATGAGAAGGCAACAAGGAGATCGGAGGATATTGCCACAAGACAATTGTCACATCCAATACTATTTAACATAAGAAAAAAAATTTACAGTTGTTTGTTAATATTTTATAAACAACTGTGATGCAATTGTAAAAAAAAAAGATGAAAATGAGTTATTTCAAACAATAATAATTTGACAAAAATTTAATTATTATTATTATTTGTTTAATTGTTTCGATTGAGATTATATGATATGTAGTTATTTACAAATCGTGCAATTGAGGATTTTTATTGGGTGTATTTATAAATTCTTCATTGTTCAATCTTGCCATTCGTTTTTTATATAATCGATCGTGTGTTCTTTTCATCTCTAATATTTCTTTCATTTCCTCTTTATCCTCTTCCTATTTAATAAAAGATAAAATTTTATTTCACAATTTTTATTTTTATAGAAATGACGTTTATTGATTTACCGATTGATGTAATCGAAGAACAAGTGCACGACGATTGTCTGACATTGGCTGTGAATAATCCATGAGTTTTTTTAATCTTTCTGCGGGACTAACACCTCTTTCAACCACCAAAACAATTCTTGCCCACTAATTTACAATAAAAAAATATTTTTAAACAATAAAAATTTAATTTATAAATTAATTAATAAAACACTATATATAATAATAATAATTAAAATATATTTTAAAAAAATAACAATTGTACTCGTGAGTAATTTTTTTTATGTCATTCTAATCAATGATTCATCAATGATATTTAAAAATACTACCAATGTGACATGAATATTAAAGATTCGTGTCGTATACATTTTATACATTATCAAAATTTATGTGAATGTGTAAATAATAAAACTTTCACGTTCATGTAATTTATTTATTTACCTGACGCTGCCACTCGTTTCGAGTTTCAGCAATTTTCTGATAAGTATTACCCATCATAGCAATCAACATATTAACGAGTAATATTGCAACAATAACCATATAAACCACAAAAAGACACTGAAAATAATTTCAATAAATAATAATTAATAATTAAATAATAGAAAAAAATTTAATGAATTTTATTAAATATCTAAAATAATTTATTTAATAATTAATTCATTACCTTCGCTAACATTTCATGTTTAGTTCTCTCAAATGCACCATAATAATCACCAAAATTCGTCATACTCATGAGAAACATTGCCATAATACTCTCCATTGGTGATGGCATAGGATTACTCATGGTATCATCAACACCCTCAGGTGTATGTGGATCATCAAATGATAAAAATATAATATAATATGCTGAAACAAATGAAAAAAAATATAAATTAAATTGCAAAATGTACAATTATTATTATTATTTTTTTTTTTCTCATTAAATACCAATTAAAATTATATTGGCACGTCCAACTGATGCAATTGATTTTGTTAAATGTCAATGGCATATTCGTACATTGGACCAATAATCAAAAACACTTGAGATAAATCAGCGTAATAATTTTGTCGCGAATATTTCTTTGGCAGGCAATCAAATTTATTACGCAATTTGTTGGGACGCACGATATACAAACTCAAGAGACACACGTACACAAATATTCTTGAGATATATATGACATACGTAACTTGACCTTGACACAGTGAATAAACATATGCACGTAACATAAGAGGATATGTAGTTTATTGTGTGTCAATGTTAATCAGAAATGTTTGATCACGATTGTGTGATCTCAACTACTTAGATCACTGCACCTACATATTTTTCTTTTATATTACTCGATTGATTAATGAGAATAAATATCTACCCTTTACGATCAGTAATATATAAACTGTTTTTTTTTTTTTTTTTTTTTTTTTTTTTTTTCCAAGGTTATACTTGATATTAACTATTCTAACTAATCATACATCGCAATCATAACCTCATTTGTATTTTTCTTTATGCATAAATGTGATCGTACGAATCCTCTGGGCATGTAAATAACACAACTTGACCCACATTACATACGAATTTCTTTTGTGTATGATGTCACATGTCAACGGGTATGAAATAGGATTTTATTATAGAGTGGTTGTGATGACGATGATGATGATGATGATGAGTAGAAAATTTGCGAGAAGTTGGATGGAATATTTTTAGAGGCCAAGGGGGGTCGTGTCTTCATATGTGCGCGTGGACTCATTCACTCTACTCGCTATATAATGCTCATGTAGTCCATGTAATACGTATATTAAGTGATGTCATATTCTTGGGTGTGTTATTGGTAGTGGTGGTGGTGGTGGTAGCAACGTCGGTGGTCGCGATAGCAAATGCGCTATTTTAAATACGCTACGCAATTTCTTTAAATGTTTCAGTGATCACTGTACAGCTAAATGATTGAACCAAAGCGGTTCAATATAAAATAAACAAAAAAAAAAAAAGAAGATATTTCTCATACTTCGTCTGTTTATTCATCTTCCGTATTTTGTTATTTTTTCCTTTTCTCTTCTCTTCTCTTGTTTTTTTTTTTTTTTTTTTTTCTGCTTGTTTGTTTTAGATATTCACCTTGAGAAAAACCCATTACGAATACCAAATATATTGAGACAAATCGTAACAGATCGCCCATTATCATTCGATATATCATCACGACAAAGGGTCCAACTGTTTTGAAGCCACGGCAAAAAAATAAAAAATATGGTGCTGTCGTTAACATAACCACAACTGCGAGCATGTCCTCAACTTTGTCGGCGCAAGACAGTCGCAAAAAAGGAAAGGACAGAAGTATGCAACATGAGAGGAGAAACATAACGCGTGATGGTGCGGTCATCTGAAATGATAATAATTATTCATCAATGTCTCATATTTATTTTTATTCTCCTTTTCGTTTTATTACTATTTTTTTTTTTTTTTTTTTTTATTAACATAAAAAAAAAAACATGTCATTGAATTAATAGTTCTCACCAGATTCTCGATAAACATATTGAGCCCGAGGAATTTTGCTTCACGTAATGCAGCGGCAATATATAAAATAGCACTGATTTCCATGAGTATTTCGGCTGTTAAACGAATTTTTGCCACGAGCGTATCATAATACAATAGACGACACTCTTCAGTTAAATCGTTCCACCTTGAAATAATACATTTTATTATATATACAAAAATTAATATAAAGTTTGTAAAATAAAATGAAAATTAATTCTATTGTAATTAACCAATAATCAGTTGTTTCCTGTTGAGATTGTGTTGTTGACTCGATATTTTTTATATTTGATTTAATAATTGTAGATAAATTGTAATTATTATTACTATTCAATGTTAACGTAGCTTTGTTTGATGACAATTGTAATAAATCATCTGAGTTGTAGGTCAAGTTGAAATTGCTTTTCAAAGCGGAAGTTATGTTGAATGTCAATTGAGAAATAAAATTGTCATCAATATTATCGATTGTTGTGTGGGCGTTTGATATTAATAATGTATTAGTTAATTGTCGTATAATTTGTAAAAGAGATAATTCAAAATTCACTGTGTCCTCATTACTAGTTGATTGAATTGATGATAATGTTGATGTTGCTGTGATAGTTTTAGCTAACGTGATATTTCCCAATGATCCAGTTAATAATGGACCAGGTCGTAGTACAAAACTGATAAGTGATAATACAAAATAGAAACAAAATAAAAAAAATTGCCGATAAAATCGTGATTTAATAAATGTATTCCATTTTGCATTTAATAAATCAACAAGTACACCATCCATTAATTCCAAATGTTCATCTCTTTCACCAAAAACAACTAAATTTAATGCTGAATTATTATTAATTGTTCCAGTATTGACATCAATTGTATCAACTTGTGATAATGGATATGCGGCACATGTTATACTACCAATTTGCCAATATATTTCACGTTCAATGTTCATTATATGAAAAAACATTTCTATACGTGCAAGTTTTGCTGAAAGTGTGAGTGGCGTTAAATGTTGATTATTTCTTATTGACAATGATGCACCTACTTCATACGCCATGTCAAAAGTATTCTGTAATATTATTTTATTTATTTTATTTTGTCACATTCAAAATCATAAAAATGTATGAATTAATTAATTTTTGTATTTTTATTTTTTTTATTTTATTAGATCCAAAAAAAAATAAACAACATCAATCATAAATGACATAAAATACTTACGAGCTTCTGGTAGATAACAAGCATATGTAATACCGTATTGCCATTTGTGTCTTGCTTGTCAGGATCAGCACCTCTGGCCAACATCAAACGATAACACTCCTCTTGGCCCAGACACGCAGCAAAACTTAGCGGATATTCACCCCAATAAACATAACTATTGACAATAGTGTGTTAAATTGAAAGAATATATGAGAGAAATGATATAATTAAAATAATTCATGATTTATTTTCTAACCCATTATAATTAGTTTCAGGTGTAACGGAAACCCACTCGTGATCTAGACTGTCGGTACGTGAGGCTTTTTGATCCTCTGGACACATAAAATTACCAAAACAACGTTCATGAACATCTGCACCGCTGTCTAATAAAAATTTTACCATGGCCGGATCCTCATTTACAATTGCAATATGTAATACATTTTCTCCTTGAAGAAAATGGAGAAGAAGAAAATATATATTATTGTATATTATTAAAATTAATCTACTTTAAATATATTGTTATGGTGGGGAATGTCATGTAATTTTTATTGTAGGCGTGATGATATTATCATACCGTAATATTCATCACTGATGTAAATGTCATTAATGAGCTTAGGATAAAAACGTAAAAGTCGTTTGGCTAAATCCGCGTGTAAAGCAGTGGCATTCAACATGCACAGATGCAAAATCGTTTCACCCACTGCGCCACGCTCACTCAGAATCCAACAGACTTCTCTGTATTTACTTTTATCTACAATTAAAATTTTCATAATATAATTTATTAATTTTTTTTTTTTTTTTTTTTTTTTTTCTAACTCATGAATTAATTTAGAAAATATTTCTAACTGTACAATTGACCTATTTTAGTTTCATCAACATCCTCATCGCCAATGTCTTTTGTCACATCGTATTCCGCAGGATTTTCCATTGCTTTGAGAATCGGCAACTGTTCATTATTTATTTTTGATTACTTGAGCGTACAATTCATGATAAATTCGTTTAATTTCATAGTCGGGATGGGCAAAAAAAAAAAAATAATAATAATAGAAACAGATGATTTAATTATTATTTTATTTTCATTTTATACCATTTTATGACGTGGACGTTCTTTGTTGCGTAGTAAAACCATTTTGTCAATTGGTATCCACTTGCCCCTTCCTTTATTATATAAAAATGGTTCAACTTTAGTTCTCATTGCATGATCTAATTCAGCAAATTGTTTCGTCTGCGTTGCTCTCTTCATCATGTCTACTAATAATCCACCACCTAAAAAAATAAAAATAAATAAAATTCTCTAATGCATTGCAAAGTGATCACTTCATTTTCCAATACAATCAGTTGACTCTATTTTCAATTCGAATATATCATTTCACCCACGCTTTAATGCACTTGTAATTCTCACACTATCAGTTAATAAATTTTCGAAAAGCTTTTACCTTTGAGATCAACTAATTTGTAGAGTAAAATAGACGATGTGTCGGTTTGTTTCTTCACTCCACTAGTCACATTACTCTCAGTATTTCCCATGATCTCAAATAAATTATTTCACGGCAAAAAATAAAATAAAATAAACAAAAAAAAAAAAATATTAAATGAATATGCAATTTGGATGGATAGTCTAGTTACCATGACACTGTAATATCGATCAATCAATGGCTACACCAACAGATTAACTTGACAAATAAATTTACATATTTTCAATAGAATAAAAATACCAGAAATAATAATAAATTATTGATAATCATTTCAAAAGAAAGAGAGAAATAAAGAGAAAAAAGAGAAAGATAAATAAAAAAATAAACAATAAAAACGATATTTTTATTGTTTGAAATTTTTAAATTGTGGGGGTAGAAAGTGATTTTTTTTTTTCATTACAAAAATACTTTGTGACCTCCTTTTGAATATTTAATTTATATATTTTTTTTTCTTCTTCATTTTTTCTTTCTTGACGGTTGCGCTACTGAATTTATTGTTGAAGAAAGTGCAATTGCGCTATATATCCATATCTAATAATGGACTGTGTTATCTTCATTTATATATGTATACATATATATATTCATCCTAATTTTGTTTGTTGTTTTTTTTTTTTTTTTTAATCACAAATTCTTTCACGCAATTTGACTCAACCCATATCTGTTGAGCATCACGTATCAAAGAATGAAAATAAAAATGAAGAGAAAAAAAAAGAAAAAAAAAAAAAATAAATAAATAAATAAAATAAAATAATAAAAAACTAAATTCAAGATGTATGACAAGTTGTTTTGACGCGAGTTGCGTTAACGATGGCGACGACGTGGCTATTAAACTATCGCACGACGCTCTACAATATACATCATCAAGACATGACAACGATAATGTTCATCATGTCAATTCAGTGTGTAGAAAGTGTTTTTTAAACATATGCAACTCATTCAGAATTTATTTCAAAGACGTGAAATCATGTTTAATTCAATGTTTTACCTATCAATGTATTTTTTTTTTTTTTTTCATTATTTATTATTATTATTTATATTTATATTTATTATTTTTTCCACCCACCGGTCAAGATATCAATGACCGCAAAATTTAAAATACAAACATTATATATTTATAGACATTTGGAATAAAGATAGATGAGTATGAGTGGCTGTTTTATTCCTGGTTTTAAACTTTTTTTTTTTTTTAATTATATAATTTTTTTTTTGTTCTTTTTTTTCTTTTTTGAATGAGATACGATAGACTTTTGATTGCTTAAAATTAGTCCGCAATCGTCTTGACATCAGCTGAATAAATATATTTGTCACTAGCTAATGATTGTAAGGCTTTAAAAGATTATTATTCTATTGCATTCTTACGGTAGCCAAGAAAATTAAATGTAATTATTAGTTATTTTTATATAATAATAATAATAATAAAACTGTGTGGGTGTGAGATGTTTTAAATTGAAATATATATCACTTGTTTACAATTACAAATTTAAATTATTTGCCCAACATAAAAATTATATTTATACACAATGAGTCGAATGATTTATTGTTTTATTATTATAATTTTTTTTTATTTATTGTTTTTTGTTTTTTGTTTTTTTTTTTAATTTATGAGAGAACTTGAATTTTCTAATTGATTTGTTGAGGAATACACAAAATCACGATTTAATTTCAGATTTTTTTGTTTTTTTTTTTTTGTTATTTGTTTTTATGGAGGGTTGATAAATTGGGTGAAGGCCATTTTATTTTTGAGAATTATGTATGTATAAAAAATGACGACATGTGAACTAAATTAAATAAAAATTTGTCGTAGATTTATAAACAAAAAAAAAAAAAAAACGAAACCAAAAAAAAAAAAAGGGAAAAGAACAAAAAATTTATTACATTTGGAAATTTTTTCACTTAATTTTTAATTTTATAAAAATAGATGATAATCTATTTTAAATTTATTTTATAATTACATATGTATATATATATGAATAAATTTCGTTGAGTTTATTAATACTATCCATATGATGGCGCTTGGAATTTACAACGTTTATACGAGAGTAGAGAAAATATTAACAAACATTTATATATGTATGTGTGTGTGTGTGTGTGTGTAGATTGGTGAGCTTTGAAATAAGTGGAATATAACCCATGTCAATAAAACGAAAATTCCGGAAATGAGAGTCTTGCGATCACGGAATAATTAAATTGGATAAAAATAGCGATACTTTCATCTTCCTATTTCTGTAAAAAGAGGAAAAGAGGAAAAGACGAAAAAAAAAAAAAAAAAAAATTATAATAATAAATAAAGAAAATAATATTTTTACTCTTTGTAAATTTATATCAATGAATACATAGATCTAAGAGGTTTTTGAACTCTTGGATGTTTAAGAAAAAAATTAAAAAAAAAAAAAAATAAAAAAAAAATGTTTGTTTTTGTGATAATAATTATAGAAAAATTACTACCATTCACTTGAAATAAAAAATAATTTAATAATACACTTTTTATTATTATTTTTTTTAATTCAATGCAAAATTAGTTATTGGGATATTGAAGAAAAATCTCCCATCACTCTCGTGCAATGTAAAAGCACATGAGATTGGCCTTGCCAATATTTCGTCATGCTGTTATAAACTCATAACGTCATGCGTTTGTTACGCGTCAATCTTAACTAATAGATATGTTTCTCTATGACCAATTTAATTATCATACCTAATTTTATCTGACTATTAAATTATATCGCCTCATATATATATATAATAAACAACAATAATAAATAATGTATAACTCAAAATAAATTAATAAATTTAATGAATATTTAAAATATGAATTATCAAAATTTAAATTTTAAATTTCCCGTAAACTTTCAAATATTATTTTTCATCCAATTTATAACTAAACTATAAATTCAAGTTGTATGTATATTTGTTTATTTATAAATATAAATTTTTTTCATTGAGTATATAATTATTTACATCATCCAAAAATTAAGAAACAAAAAAAAAATATATATATATATATATATATATATATATATATATATATATATAATTATATTATATTATAATAATAATAAAATTGAAAAAATATTAATTAAAAAATAAAATAAAATTTATTGTAATGATTTTTTTTTCCAGTTATATTTGAATTGTTACGCATACATATAGATATTTCATTAACGTCTAGATGAGTCATAAATAGTAGGAAATACATAGAGAGTCAATAAGATAGAGTGAGCAAATAAGAGGAATAAAAAAATTTGATAACGTCATTTGGAATCGCGATGACACGCTCTTACGCCAGTGTAAATTCCAATAGTCATGATATTCCAGTTGAAATATATTTATAATTAATTCACGTGAAACACGTAATAATTAAATATATATTTATATTATGTGGTTATTATCATTGTTACAAAAATGTATAAATGGATTTTATTCAAGATATAAAGTAGATTTGTGGCGTGTGTGGTCAGACAAATAGTAAACATCAATGAAATGAGAAAAAAAAATAATATAATAATAATAATAATAATAATAAATGATGATAATAATGGGATATAAAAAATTTCATTATTATTTTTTAATTGTTACACATTTGTAAATTTTTATTTTATACGTATTTATTTATAGATATTAGTATATGTGTGTGTGTGTATATGTGTGTGTTTCACTATATTTATTTATTAAGATTTGTGTATAAACACCCGCAGAAAAGAATATTGTCGAAGCGACGGGTAGTTTCAAATCGAATTGTGTGTGATAGCTAAAGGAGAGGTTTTAGTTTAGTTACTTGAGTTTACCTCACGGCTACTGTGGGTCAGTGCGGCTCGCGCTTTCAAGCCGCTAACACACAATAAATACTTGTCTTCATAATTCTGTTATATTTCAATTTAATTTATCATTTTATTCGTTTGTTTTATTTTTCAATAGTTCAATTCTATTATTTTAGAAGAAAAAAAAAACGAATAATAATAAATAAAAAATAAATAAATTTAATAATTATTCAATTAAAAATTTATTAATGAATTGATTTTTTTTTCGTTTTTTTTTTTTTTTTTTTTTTTTCAAATTATTTTTATTTATTGTTCGTGTGAGAGTTGTACAGGACTTTGTTCACTTGGATCTTCCAGAAAAATTTTCCTTTTGTTTTGTTTTTTTTTTTTTTAAATTTGTTTTCGTTCAATTGAAAAAAAAAAAGATAAAAATTTCAGGTGAGTGTGATATTTTTAAGAAATTTCATCTCAGTGGATTTGAAAAAAAATACGATAAAACCAAATGAAAAGTAATAAAATATAATTAAAAAAAAAAAAAATGATAAAATAAAAAATGATGGACGAAAATAAAAATAGTAAATAATTATTTTTAATACACAATAATACAATTGTTTATAATCAAAATTATATGAAAAATTGTACTAGGGTTTAATACGAAATTCTAAATGTAATAACGAGAGCGCGAAAAAAAAATAAAAATAATAATAATTAATATTTATTTGAAATTTATTATGCAATTGTGTACTGTATTAAATTTATTCATTTACATTAATAAATGAAAAATTAATATTCATGTATAAAAATTCGTAGACGAAACAAAAAAAAAAAAAAAAAAAAAAAAAAGTATTGATAATAAATAAATACTGAGAGCACACAAAAAAATATTGATTTTTATTTTTTTTTAATTTTTTAAATTGAAATAATTGAGGTTAAACTCGTGATTAAAATGATGATAAGTCAAGGTATTTTTTTTTTAGCACATAATTTTTGATTCTCGGATTTTTCGTTTTTTTTTTTCTTTTCGAACACACATGATTGGCTCATTTATATAGGTTTATATTGAATAAATGTCGAAATAAATGTCAATTCATATATATTGAAATAAAAAAAATTGGCATAATATAAAAAAATTTCCAATGAACTCATTCACGTTCTTGAGAAAGCTCCATATATAATAAATTAGTCATCTGCATGAGTAAACAAATTTTATCTAAATATGACAATTTTTATTAATACGAAGAATTAAAAATTGCACGATGCAAAAATATATATTTTATGATGCATAGACAATCGATGTTACGTTGAAACGCGTCATTTTTTCAATTTTATACAGTGATTTAATCATGGGTTATCATGACAGCGGTTGGTGAAGGGAAACGAGTCAACGGTAAATTTCTCATTGCAAAGTGACTACTGCTACTACTATTAACTACTAATACCACCACCACCACCACCACCACCACTGATAATTTCTTCCGGATGGCCCGTGAAATTGATACGTTTATCCAATACTAACAATTACTCTCGATAAAAAAAAAAAAAATAATAAAAAAAAAATAATAAAAAAAATATAATCTGAACACAGCACCGCAATTTTTATCAAAGTATACCAAGAAAATTCTTCTTCTCTGATACAAATAAATAAAAACAAATGCAATACAGTTTTTATATTTATCCAATATACAATAGAATATTTATTTTCATGTTGATGCGTCAACAATGCACCGACTCAACGTAATAATATCTGAATCCAAGCCGCAGTTTATTATATGAATGCATCAAATCCACGTGTCAGTCTCACATTTATTTCAACGCTATATTTCCTCATGTAAGCAAAAAAAAAAAAAAAAAAAAAAAAGCACAGATTATATTTATACATATAAATCTACATGTAAACTTTAATCGTAAATTCATCTTACATACAACTTGAGGCTGAGTAAAAATTTTCTTTCAACTATTATACAGAGACAGTGAAGCCTTAGAGCGAATCTTAATTAACTGTCAGTACTAGTCAAGATTGGTGTCGTCGATTAATATTTTTGAATAATACATATTCATAATAAATAAACAAAAAAAAAAAAATATATATATATATTATACATCCATAAACATAAATATTAGACAAAATAATTTATATTTTAATTAAAAATATATATACATATATTTTTTTTTTATTCTACCCCTCTAATAAATAAATTACACAAATAAATAAAAATAATTCTTGAGATCTTTAATGAAAAATTAAAATTATATTGATAATAATAAAGACAAAATACTGTGTGTTGATAAATGTAATTTTGTATTGTTTGCAATTTAACAAGACACGTTCTCTTCAAAGAAATATTATTATTATTATTATTATTATTTAATGAACAATAGGAAAATGAGACAATACACAATCATTTGATATAATAATAAGTGTGTATTAAAGAAAAATTGAAGATTAAATTTGTAGTAATTTCAAACAGAAAAGAAGAGGGAGAGAAAGAAAAAAATATATATATATATATATTTATGTAATATATATCGTGGTGATCCTGTAACAAAATGCAAAATGACAAGAGATATATCACCCTCTTGAGATTGCATTAAACGTAGGCGTAATATATTGCATAAATTGCATAAATATACAAATATACATATATGTATATATAAATACAACGCCCACTTGACGTTAATGAAACAAAATAGGTCAAGAACAGAGTTTGTTATGATGCCAACTAATCGACCTGCTTTGACACAGTGACAAAACATTTAATTTAATTTAATTCTTTTATTTTTTTATTTATTATTTTATTCATTTTTTTTTATTTATTTTATTTATTTATGTGACAGATCGTGTGGTTGAGTTAAAAATTCGCGAATAAAATCTGTCGATGTACGAGTGAATTTTTTTTTTTATGACATCAACAATTGATCAATCAACAATGATATATATATATATATTTTTTTTTTTTCATGTTTATATATATACACATAACATGTGGGTTTTTCAATTTATATTGTGATAAGAATAGCAAAAAGTACTATTATAAATTGATTTGTTTGATGTTGCGTAAAAAAAAAAAACGTACGAGGTCTTTGTGGTAAAAGTGAATAAAATTAAAAAAAAAAAAAAAAAAAATTTTTCTTTCAAATTGATGTTCCAGTTTGATTGTTGTATATCAATTATTTATAAGTATTAAATAAATTTTATCAATATAATAAATTTATCTGTATTAATATTTTTTATTTGTTTAGAATGTCGTTGAAATATCATTTAACAATGAGTGTCATCGTATTCATCACCATCACAACATTATTTGTCGTGGATGCAAGTCGAGATTATGTGGGATTACCACGTGGTCCTTATTGTGCAAATAGATATGAAGCTGGTGCATGCTGTGTTGGAAGACAGGATGAATGCAGTGCACCAATACTCAGAACATTGTGCTATTGTGACAATTTTTGTAATAGAACTAATGAAGATGACTGTTGTCCTGATTATTGGTCACATTGTATGGGAATAACTTTACCAACGGAATCACCTCTAGAAGAATTGAGACGTAATTATTTATAATTAAGAAAAAAAAAAATAAATAATAATAATTAATTATACATGTGGTATTATAAATTAATTTTTTTGTTTGTTTGTTTGACATTCAGAGTGTTATTTCAAAGGAAAATACTACGAGCATGGCGATACATTTAGAATAAACTGCAACAACTGGTAATATCAATGAAGGATTGTGGAAAAAAATTCAGTATTGATTAATTAATTAATTGTATGATTTTCTTTATTTTTAGCAAGTGTTCATCTATGGGAAGACGAGCAGAAGTTTTATGTGAAAAGAATAGATGTTTAATTGAGGATGATTTACTCAAAGAGTTGAAATATGATGAGGAATATTTGGGTTGGCAAAGCACAAATAAAACTGAGTTTTGGGGAAAAACTCTTGATGAGGGTATTCAATATCGATTGGGAACATTAAATCTCTCACAATCCGTAAGTAATTAAATAATTTATTTGACAATTGTTTATATATATTAATAAATAAATGAATATATTGTAATTTTAGGTTTATAAAATGACACCAGTGAGAAAAACTTATAATCCTGATTCATTACCAAGACAATTTGATTCAAGATTGAAGTGGCCACATCTTATTTCTGGTGTACAAAATCAAGGATGGTGTGGTTCATCGTGGGCAATTTCAACTGTTGATGTAGCATCAGATCGTTTTGCATTAATGAGTAAAGGTGCAGAAGCAGTTAAATTGAGTGCACAACAATTAATTTCTTGTAATAATAGAGGACAACAAGGATGTAATGGTGGTTATGTTGATAAGGCCTGGATGTTCATAAGAAAATTTGGGTAACACAATAGTTTCAATAAATTATATCTTTTTTTTTTTTTTCATAGTGTACATATACAAGTATGAGAAAAAAAAAATTAAATTTACAGATTAGTTGAAAGTCATTGTTATCAATGGACCAATGAAAATTCTAAATGTAAATTGCGTAAAAGAACGAATTTGATAGAAGCCTTTTGTCCACCTAAAAATCCATTGAGAAAAGAATTATATAGAGTTGGTCCTGCTTATCGTCTTGGTAATGAAACTGATATTATGCAAGAGATTATCACTTCCGGTCCAGTACAAGGTGAGGACAATAGAAAAAAATAATAATAATTTCTTCTTGATGGATATTAATAATTATATATGAATTAAATTATAGCGACTATGAGAGTATATCAAGACTTCTTTGTCTATGAAAGTGGAGTTTATAGACATTCAAAAATAGCAGAAAATTATCGTTCGGGTCATCACTCAGTAAGAATAGTTGGATGGGGTGAAGAATTAATAGGGAATAATCCTCCTGTAAAATATTGGGTAAGTTATTAAATATAAATTAATATCGTAATTGTTTGAATTGGATGAATGATAATTTATTTTTCAGATTGTCGCGAATTCTTGGGGACCTGGTTGGGGTGAGAATGGATTCTTTAGAATCCAAAGGGGCACAAATGAATGTAATATTGAATCATTTGTGCTTGGTGTCTGGGCTAAAGTGTCAACTGTTGAACTAATATAGTTTTTTTTTTTTTTTTTTTTTTAAATTACATGATGAATAAAAGCATTTATATTTCAATCCCTGCTGGCTCAGTTGACCTGTTGTAATGTGACTGAATGCGACTATGAATAAAAATAGATAAAAAAAAATAAAGAGCACAGTCGTGAAAATGATCCAGTAAAAATTTGTACTGCTTTGTATATGAAATTTAATGGAACAAAAAAATTATCTGTTCAACTAGTAACTATTAATTATAGATCTCGAAAATTAATTTTTGTTTATTGCCATCAATCAATTCATTGTATATTAATTGATTAATAAAAAGTGATAAAAAATTAATTTGAAAATTTTTTATATTTGATATAGATTTTTAGAAATAAAATTAATATGTAAGAAATATGTTGTTAAAGAAACGGCATTTATTTTTCACAGCATTCACCATTATATTAAAATGCATAATATACATCAAAATAAAATGATAAATATTTATCGTTTTCTTCGGAGAGATAATGAATTTCTCCTGAGCCATGCGGCACGACGTGAACCACCAATTGTCTGTGAGTACCGATGTCCTTTGCCCAATCCACGTGAACTCTTGCCAGCTGAAGTTTTGCCACGAAGTTCGCGGTGTTTGTGTACGGCATTGCAAAGCCAGTTTACCTTCGGGTCATTACGGATAGCCTAGAAGAGAAAGAGAAGAAAAAATTCGTGATCAATCTTTCATTCTTTTATTGAGAATAATTTTAAAAGTATGTTTGAATATTTAAAAAAAAAAATGAATTAATATATTATATAGAGAGTAATATGTGAATTAATCAGGCGGTACATATCCTCAGTAATTTGTCAGAGTGGTGCATGTACAATTCATCATCTTCACATTGAAATTATTGATAGTAAGTTTAAATAAAAATTAAATATATTTACATTGTGTGCAGGATCAACGAGAATAACTTCAAAATATTTATACGACGAATCTTGGGCAACCCAGTAGCTGTTGAGTACTCGAAGGCCACCACAACGCCGACCAACTCGTTCCTAATATGAAAAAGAGAAGTACAAGATTTTTTTCATTAATTATCGAAATGAAAGACAGTATAAAAATTTTTGTCTTAAATATATTAATGTATCAGACATCCAAGGAAGTAAAATCAATCACAGAAACTCATTGAGTTATTAATAGTTCGCATCATTTTAGAATTTTCATTAAATTATAAAAATTAGATAAGAAAAAAAAAAAAGGAAGTTTTTTACCTCAGCAACAGATTGAAGTTTTCTCGTGGGTTTCAATTGATTTACTCCATGGCTTTTGGGTTTACCATAAGTGGCACCTTTGGGAACTGGACGTTTACGTCCACCACGACGTACACGAATTCTAAATATAACAAAACCTACAACACAAAATATAAAATTATATTTTGATCATAGACCAAATACAAGATAGTATTTATAAATGATAAAAATTGAAATATTGAATTAGAAATTTATCAGACGGTACATATCTCCACGATTTCGTAAGAGTGGTGCATGTACAATTCATCATTTATAAAAGAAACTTTGAATTATTTATATAAATGTATATCCAACGAGATTATTTCAAACAATTATTCTCCAATTATTACCTTGTTTAGCTTTGTATCCTAAACGGCGTGCTTTATCTGGTCGTGATGGTCTGGGTGTGCGATGTAACTTTGTCAACTGACGATATTGCCAGCATCGAACACGTAACAAAAAACGAAGTACATCACTTTGCTTTTTACGATACAATTCTTGCATATATTTATACGCACCCATCGTGAATACCTGAAACGATTAAAAAAATAAATCAATACTTATCTTGGATTGAAAATGTATGTTTCAGAACGCGAGGTGTGTTGACATGTAGGTTATGATTCATTTTTAAAATAAAAATTATTTATTAAATTTAGCAACATATGAAGGAAAAAATCACAATAAAAAATTATTCTAAGTGTTGTTGAAATACTATATAACTAGAACCGATTGTTTTTAAAGCTCGGATGCGCGTGATGATATTAGATTATTAGTTTGTCACCACTCACCTAACACGATCAGTAAACGCGGAAAAGAAAGGCCATCTTGTCGAAACACAACCCCTGACCCGCTCGAATCAATATAGAGAGTACAATCGATGGTGAAAATTTTCATGGTCGAATATAGTGCCATCTTCTGATAAAAAATACAAAGTGGCATGATAATATATTTATGTATATGACATTTCTCATAAATGTGAAATGTCTGATTCTATATTGTGTCAGAATATAAGTGTGTTCTATGGAATTTATTAAAAGTCCTGATAAATAATCTTCATAAATATTGTGCCAATAATTGAAGTCTTCTTATATTGTCTAATAAATAATTCGATAAGAATTATCAATAATGCCGGTAATTATTATATTCTTTTCTTGGAATATATTATTGTGAATTTTTCATATTCTATATTTTTATTGTTTCATTATCTCTGTTCATAAATAACATTTATTTGTTCATTAGGGCGTTGACAGAATTATTATTTTTTTTTTTTATAGGCATATCATTCTAGTTTTACATCAAATGATGCATTAATTGGAAATATGGCCCTTCTTCCATTAAAAACAAGTTTTCGTGGTCCTGCACCGAGTTGTCCACCAAATACAGAGTGTGATATTATTGATGAAGCACTTTATTATTTCAAGTCCAATGTGTTTTTTAGAACTTATGAAATCAAGGTATAAATTATCAAAGTCAAATAGAATTTTATAACACTTATTGATAAATTAAAAAAATCGTAATTTCAGAGTGAAGCTGATCGTGTATTAATATATATTATTTTATACATAACTGAATGTTTGAAGAGATTACAAAAGTGTGCAACACAAAATCAAGCAATAACGGAAATGTATTCATTGGCTATTTCGAAATTTGATATACCGGGAGATCCAGGATTTCCATTGAATTCGGTATACGCAAAACCTAATAGTCCTGCTGAAGCTGGTTAGTTTAATTATTATTATTTACTTTTCATTTTATATTTATTTCAATTGACAAATAAAAATAAAAAATATTTCCAGATCAAATGAGACAATATTTACAACAAATACGCCAAGAAACTGCTGCAAGATTAGTTAGTAAAGTATACTGTGATAACGGTAAGCCGAGTAAATGGTGGCTATGCTTTGCTAAAAAGAAGTTCATGGATAAATCGCTTTCTGGTCCGGGTCAATGAATAGAAATAATATAACAAAAACAGACATTTTATTTCCACCTCTGTAAATCTAGTTGCAATATACTTCATTTTATTATATTTCAATTTTTCAAACGTTACTGTTTTCTATAAATTCGATTTTAATCTTGAATAAAGATTATGAGTTTTTTTTCTTCTCAAATTTTTTTTTATATATAATTTTATCATTGTAATAACGGAAAAAAAAAAAAAAAATATCAATATATTCAATTTATTCAATAATATTTACAATATTTAAGTTTTATAGTTTTGGTAATCGATATAGACCACCAGAAAACAGCAATTGGTGTTCACGTACTTTTTTATCAAGAAATTGTCGTAATTCCGGCAATCCACATTCTACGGCACCTGGACCTTGAGACGCAAACATCTTTAACATTTGATGAATACGTTCCAGAGGCATTGAATCGAGATTAGTTAACATTCCCACGATATACGACCAAAATACTTGTAATTCCTCTTCTCTCTGATCACTCGCTGACGCCATAGCACTTTCAACTTCCTCCTCTTCGATTATTTCTGCTACTGATCGATTCTTTGGTGAACTCTCCTCTTGAAGATAGAAAACATCATTTGATATTTCTTTTAACAATCCTTGCGATACCCAAAATGTTATTTTACGTCGAAGAACCGTCGCTGGTATGTGCATAATTTCAGCGAGTTCTTCTAATGCCCATTCGTCTGTATAAATTGATAAAAAAAAATTTTTTTTCATTAACAATATTTAAAACAATGATTTACAATATTTTTTTTTTTTTGCTTTTTTACACTATATTCATACTAACTTTTTTCTTGAAAGTGTATAATTATTGTTGCATGGATTGGTGTAACATTTATATCGAGTTTTCTATCTTTTAAATCAATTTCTAAATGAACATTACCCAAATGTGGTTTCCAACACAATGTTCGATTACCCTTTAGAGTTTCAAAAGCTTTAACATATTTATTCAATTGATCTTGAACAAATTTTGGCAATTCCAATTTCCACTCTTCTTTAAACGGTGGCCAAAATTGTGCAGATAAAATTAAAGATGAAATCGAAAATGGCGCAGTTTCCGATAAATAATTAGCATTTGACTGTACAAGTCCATCGATGCGCTTTGAATCATAAATATCTTTCAACATAACTTCACAGAAGTGTAATTGATTTTCACCAAATCGTCTCTTTAACAATTCTAAATGACGAATTTCACGTTCAGTATGATAATTGAGTTGAGACAGCAATCGATCAGCCAGCAATGTTCTGTATTCATTAACAAATAAATCTTGACTGCCATAAATATTTACTAACATCGAAATAATATCGGACATTCTTCGTTGCGTTGACTTAGCTGAGACAAAAGAAAGAAAAAAAAAAAAAAAAATTAATTATGATTTAATGATAACACAATATTGTTTCAATAGTTTTAAATATATTTTTCTTTTTCATACCAGGATCGGCATCAACTGGGTCGGGCATCCAATTTTCCCAATCCTCATTTTCTTCATCAGCCGATCCATCGTCAAGTTGTAAAGATTCACCTTTAACTAATTCATCAGCTAAATCACTTGGAAATTCATCCAACAATCCACTAACAACACAACGCACTGTATCACTACGACTCCTTAAATATGCTTTTATGGGTTCGGTAACGGTTTCTAATAACACACCAACTGGATCTAATTGTCGTAGTGCTTTAATGGCAGCAATATATGCCGTCAGAATATCTGGTGTATTAACCCCAGGATGAAGTAACCGAGTTTTTAATGCATCTTGCAAATTTATGATTAGAGTTTTACGAAGATCCGTTCTCTCTAGACATATTTTGAGATCATCAATTGCAGGTTGAGAATCTGGATATTCTGGGCATAAATAAAAAAATAAAAAATAATAATTAATCAAAAATATTTTTTTACATGTGTAAAAAATAGTTGTTTTATTGTTTCAATTACCAATTATTATATTGAAAAGCTGATCAATTCGTATTTTTGTATATGTTTCATATAAAAAATATGATAGCTTTTTTTTAAATTTAAGAATTGCATTTCGAATTTTTTCAGTTAATGTTTCAGTTTTGGAAGAGCCACCAGAGTATATTCTGGTTAACCAACTAAGAACGACTGTTTCAAGCCACTAAAAAGTAATAAAAGAGAGAGGAGTAAATACTTTGACATAAATTTAGTTATAATAATAGAGTCGAAGAAAAAAAAGAAGAAAGGAACTTATTTAATTTACATGTTCGAGAGGTGCAAGTTGAGATGCATCAAATGTTTTGTCACACACGTGATTTACATGCTCTTTGATACGTATGTGGATTAATTCTGTGAGAACATTTCCAACTAATCTTTCCAATAATTCCAATTCAATTAGTTTACTGTTTGTTTCATGAAACATGAATACTATTACTTGACATTGGCAGCTATCTAATTCTTTATTACATCCACCACATTCGTTCACTTCATTTTCACTGGAATCTGAAGAATTAAATTGTTAAATATTTTTATTTCGTATATATTTTATGATGGAGAAAAATAATAATTCACATACCGAGAGTAGAATTATCAGTATTACAAAAAACATTAAATGCAATTTTGTAAAAATGTTTTATAATAATTTCATGATGCAGAGGCAATTGACTCAGTAGAGTTGCTCTCACTATCAATTTAAATTGTGATAGATGATTTGTTTGACCATAAAGATGACAATGAATGTCACTCGAATTATTGAGTAATTCTAATCTTTTTAATAATGGTAAAAATTCAATTGAATTTGCATATAAATCATCTACAGCACATTTAAAACGTTCGAATCCACGTTCTTCATTAGGAATATTTATAAATTTTAACCAAAAATTTGGCGCAACTTTTTCCCGAATATAACGTTCTATTTCATCAATAATTAATATTTTAATTTGTTTGGTTAAATTTCGTTTATTTATTTCTTCAAGAATTTCGGCAAATTGTTCATCCGTACATTCTGAATGAATTTTTCCATCTAAAATTGGAAATGCATATTGAATTTTTGAAATAACATCATCTACAAATGTTTCACTCATTTCAAAATTATTTTTATATTTATAATTATTATTTATATACAACACACTATTTGTTTACTATTAAAATTTGTCTTGTTTTTCGAATATAAATTGTTGATAAGAGATAAATAGCTTAAAAATAAAACTGATTTAGTCCTCTGCAGGCAGTAGACAGTTACTATATGTTGGTTTTAAATCCGCGAATATTTGAATAATCAGAATTAACAAACTCACAGTAACTTGAATGAAATTAAGAAAAATTATATACATGCAATATGGAAATTCTTTTTTTATATTACTCATATCATGATCAAATATATAAAATCTCCAACAGAGTAACATGTCAGTTTGAATTTTATGAAAAAAAATTCATCTTTATCCTTGCACAGTCCCTGAATTATTTAAGATCCTTACAATAATTCTATCGCGTACACAGCGACACCTTCATTATCGGGTATTAAAATATAAACTGATGAATTCAAAATGGCGACGACAACGAGTGACAACGCGATTGTCGTTTAGAGTGTTTAGCATTTTTTATTTTATGTCATTATATTTTTTGTTGGGTAGAATTAGATTGATTTTTCAGCAAACGCGTATATCCTACGTATCATTTATTTTAAAGGTTATAAATATAACCTAATTCTGCATTGGACGTGTATTTTCTGTGCGTATTTTTGCGTACAAAAACGGGTGAGTCAGACCGCTAAAGTCTTTATGCAAGTAAATGAGGTTAATTGGCATTAAGTGAAGACAATTAAGATATATGAGCAGCTGGAATTTCAAAACATCAGTGCGTGTCACTGACTTTATCTGACAATGTCTGGTTTGATTTGGATTTTGCGCTCCTTCTACATCATCAATTGTTATTACAGAGAAACACTGTTTGACAACGCACTCATCTTCCTGCCAGTATGCAATATACATCTCCCATACAAATCCGTATCACGTAAACTAACACGACGTATAGATAATGCATAGATTTTTCATTGAAATAAATTGCAAAATAAATGTATCAATGCATAATTATATTATTTTTAAATTTACCTTTTGGCGCCAAAAATTGTTTATATAGTTGTAATAATGTTTTTGACAATGTTTTTAAATTCGATTGAGATGTCTCGATTCATTCGTGCGAATATTCAGAGTGTCTAGTGATCTTCGAAAATTAATCAATAATCTTCATATGTTTATTTTTGTTTTTATTTTTGTTTTAGTTTATTTTATTATCTTTAATATTGAAATGAAAATGACTACAGGCGTACAGTTTGTGGTATTGTTCAGTAAAATACGAAAAAATGAATTATTATTTTTTAATTCACACTTTTATTTTGAATTTTCTCTTCCTAAAGTATTGCGGGGTGAGTCATACACACTTTATCGTACAATATTATTTTTTTCACGTCATTGATAATCGTTATTTTTCGTTTGAATGTATACACAAAAATGTATAATTATCACTGTGGTTTTGCACGAGTAATTGCTCCATGTGCTTTAACATACAAAAAAGAAAAAAACTGAAAGAAATGAAGAAAAAAAAAAAAAAAAAAACAACCTAATGAAATTCTGTGGATGTTTGCTGTATCCACGAAAAATGTTGGCAGCATCCACAAACGCTCTGCATGAAAAACGATGAAGAAGTGTAAAAAAAAAAAAAAAAATGCGAAGCAACGGCGACTGAACAAACATTCGAGGACAAACGGGAAAAAAAAACAAAAAATATACAAAGAAAAAGTCGTGCACACAAAAATCAATGATCATGTGAAAGCACCGCATTCACATTTAGCTGGCGTTAATCTATTCTCTTTTCTTACTCTTTTTTTTTTTTTTTTTTTGGTCTCTTTTCGTATTCACTCAATCTCTTTCCATCTCACCCTCGCCTTTACATAATTTCTAATGTTATTGTTATTCATTTTTTTTTTATTCACTTATTTGATGGCTTTTTTTTTTTGCAGGCAAGTCGAGAAGGCTGTTGAAAGCGAGAATGCCCACACAAACGGCGGAAAGCGACGATATACGGGTGAAAATCGTGTATAATGGGTAAATAATTTATATCTGCATAATAACCACGCACAGATATATATATACACACACACACACACACACTTTCAGACAATATATATTTCTGTTTGGTGAGTATGCCTTGTCCATGGCACGTGTTGCGAATTGTGATAACCAGCCCATATACGTACTCCAATTTTCAACCTAACTATTATAACCCATTCCCTTACTATCTCACATTCAACTACTTCTCCTCTAATAATTCAGTTTCTTCTATTTTTCATATTCACACGTAGCTCAACAATACATAAATGTTCCATATTTAAATGTTAAATACAGAAAAGTTTTCATACGAATATATATAATAAAAATAAAAATAAAATAAAAAAATGATAATAGTAGTAGGAGGAGTAGTAGTAGTAGCATTAGTTGAACACGTACATGAATAATTATTTCCTATTTTCATTACAAATTCAATTAAATTGCACAGGAATATAAATAGATACAGTTGTTGAATTAATATTGAAAACACGATGAATTGATGAAATAAATTATTTTATTTAATATTTTTTGTTTTTTATATTTTGGTTTATTGGTCCACAGAGAAGTGCAAATAACATACATCACTGCGGGCATGACTGTGGATACTCTGCGGGAGGAAATGCGGACGATATGTGGATTTAGCTCGTCGGCTGGTGCTACTGCTTCCGACCAATTTACAATGAAGTGGGTCGACGATGAAGGTGACCCGTGCCGAATAGCATCTCAACAGGAGCTTGACGAGGCACTACGACTCTTTAAGCTTGAAAAGGATACAGAGATAACGATACACGGTAAGTGATTATATATAAAAATAATAATACGTGTCACTTTATCACGTAGCACGTCAATATAAATATTTATTATTATTATTATTATATTTATAATTGATTTTTATATATTAATTTTCTCTCATCATAAATTTTCCAATGAAACAAAAAATATGTTTGATTATTATTACACATAATTAATCACCTAATCATTTATAAAAGACAAATATAGTTTTAATATACAAAATTGACAAGCGATAATAATCGTTGTATGGATGAAAAAGGAGTGAAGGTGAAAATTGAGTGTATAAAGGGTGAGAGATAATGGCCACGTGCATTAATGCATCGTCAGCAATTTTAGGTTTTTTTATTATTTTCTATTTTTATTAGTTTGGTTTTATTCAAATTGGCTCTCTCGCTCTCTCCATTGCTTTTCATTGTGATATACGATACAAAGCTTCGTTAAGTGACCTATACAATTAAATGTAGTTATCGAATTTTTCCAGTATTATCAACAAAAAAAAATCAAATAAAAAAGTCACTTTTTTTTTCATTTTTTTTATATGAAATCATATGAATAAAGTGGCGGAAATTTGAAGCTTCCCTACGACGCTTTTATTCATCTATAGATTATACGACAGAAGCTAAAAGTTATTCTGACGCGTATGAATATATTTTATAATTCAGTTTGAAAAATTATATAATTTTCCATTTTACAAACTATATATATCTGTATGTATATAAGTACATGTGGATGTATATATATATTACATAGTCATTTATTGAATTCATGCGCAAGAATAAGTTGATCGTGACCTAGAGAAGGAGATGAATATAACTATTTGAAATGTCGATATTGAGAAAGAATACAAGACAGTGAGAGAGATAGAGTAATGAGGAGATAAGAGAATGGAATATGAAGTGGTACAAATAAAAGAGTAACAATTTTTTTTTTTATTTAATTATTATTATTTTTTTTTTCTGCACGGAAAAAAAAAAACAACAACAACAACAACAAAAAAGAATTTATAAGCCAAAAAACAAGAAAAAAAGAAAAAATTTAGAGAGTGATGGTGGTAGAAGAGGCTGCAACAAAAGGAAGACGCACGAGCGCGTCAGTTGTTCGGTTGTTCTCCTTGAATGCACTCGTTCCATCACAATCTTCACGCCTCAGTCAATCTATATCAATTCAATATTTTATATAATTTCAATATAAAACAGACAGATATACGTATATATACATATATATTATTATAAAAAAAAAAAAAAATATATATATATATATATATATATAATTTATAACTATAGATAAACATTAAATTGAAATAATTGTTATTTTAATCAAGTACACATTGGGTATGTTTACTTTGTATTTTAATAATTATATTTAAAAAAAAATTGAAATAATAATATATAAAATAAATTATGAAATATTAATTTAAGTTAATATTATTATATATTTGTATATTTATTGTAAATGTATGTTAAAATTGTTAATTAATAATAGCAATGATATTTCTTGGGTTATGTATGTTGATGAAGTGAATGGCTGGACTGTGTGCACACGTGGGCGAGAAACACGATGAAATGTGTGGTGATATAGAGTTTGAGAAACCAAATAGACATGAGTACATGAGTACAATGAGAATGTGGAAAACAAAGCGAATACTCTGCTTTGCTGTGATAGGATATACATGAATACGACACAGCATCGTATGATGCTCCAATCGACTGGAATCGTAATTGAGCGAGCATCAAGGCCATTGATGACATACACACATATACATCCACTTTTTTTATTTGTTTGTTTACACTCTTTGATTGCCATCGGAGATGTATTCACAGAAATGAGATGAACTTCCATATACAGAGATACATAAATAGATCAAATGGCGACAGATTACGTATATGAAATGGAATATACATGTACATATCAGTGTTTGACAATTATTCAATGGTAAACAGAAGAAGAAAAAGAAGAAGAAGAAGAAGAAGAAGAAAAAGAGGAAGAGGAAGAGGAGAAGAAAAAAGGAAAATAATAATAGATGAATGTGTGAATACACATGAAAATACGTGTAAATGTATATGTATATATTCGTCTAATCATGAAATTGGAGGGTGCATTGTAGACAGAAATAATTGAAAGAACTCATTCTTTAGTTGGCTGTGAGGAAAAGATAGTGAGAGGAAAAAAAAAAAATAATAATAATAAAATAAAAAGGAAAAAACGAATGTGAAATGATATGAGATGAGAGACTTGAAAATTCATTATTCACTCTACTTTCATATTCTTTACTATTCCTGAACACAAGATTATTCCAATTTAATTTCATGTATATCAGAGTTACTTTACTCTCATCTTCAATGTCTCGGTAGGACTCCCAAGTGAGTATTATTATGTTTTTTTTTTTTTTTTTTTTTAAATCTCTGATTAGTAAGTATTATTACACACAATTCATCGTCTCTGATTAAAATACGTCGGTTAATTTATTAATTATTTATCATAAAATTATTTATCATTGATAAAATTTTATTATAATTATGATAAATTATATAAAATCCTATTATTGATTTCTCTATATATAAATATATGTATATATTTAATTTTTTTATTTACTTAATGATATATTATTAATTTTTTTTTTTTTTTTTTTTTTTTTTTTCATCTAAACCGAGAACTTTCCCATTGAAGGTGTATAAAAGAGAATTATTTGGTATGGCGGTGTGTGCCACGCCTAGGAGCTCACGCCCTTTCTCACTCACTCTCATGTGACTTTGAGGGTATATCGATATAGCCCGGCCGTATCCCCGGCACCCTCTTCTTCCTATTGAATGGAGCATGAAGAGAGTAAAGTGGTGGAAAAGAGAGAGAGAGAGAGAGAGAGCGAGAAACCGATCAGCCTGGTTTTATTTTTGTGCCCAGTAAAATAATGCCAGGGGATGAAGAGTCGAGTGTACGATGAAAATCTCGTACATCTTCTTTGTCACGAATGTCCTGCAGTGGTGTCAGCGTAAACTGGAAGTTTATTGGAATATATACAGAAAGACACGAAGAAATAGTGATGATAGAAAGAGGAGGAAAAAAAAAAAAAAAAAAAGAAAAACTACAGATCTATTGGACTATATTTCATGAATCATTCCTAGATATTTAATTCTTTTTCTCCCCTATTTTTTTTTTTTTTTTTCTCGTTTTATTATTATTATTTTATTTGTGGGGTAAAGTTCAGAAGGAGGAAGAACAACGTATGGAACCTGCTGAATTACCTGATAGTAGTGGGGACTATCTAACAAATCCCTCGTTTCATATATACATTTACATCACTAACTACAAATACTGTTTTGGGTGAATCAACACACGGGAACGTCACTGGCAAAGCACACAATTGTGTAGAAGTATTTGGTTGAGAAACACATTGGTAAAGAAATTTATATTGGTGTGTACATGTGTGGATGGATATAACTGAGAGTGTGCAAGAGAATAGAAAAAAGAGAGAGAGAGAGAGAGAGAGAAAAAAATTGTGTATATGTGTATTACGTATCAGTGAGTGTTTGATGGTTTGCGTTTGCGCATTTGAATGACGGTAGTTTTGTGCGCCGTGTCGAGACGGTGCGACGACGATGACGACGACAACGGGGCAATGCTTATGCCGCAGTCGATATCCTCGTACCAGCTTGATCACCAGTATTGCGCTCTCACGAACCTGGAATCACCATCGGCAAGAGAAACGAGTTAGCTAGATCTTGACACACACACACAACACACACACACACACACATACACTTACACATACACTTACACTTGACACTTACACAAACACGTAAACTTGCACGCCAACATATAGAAACAAAAAAAAAACATACGAACAGATAGTGGAATACGTCACAGGATACTTGGTCTACATCTCATTTGACATAGAAAAAAAAAATATTGAATAAATATAAAGAAGATTGACTATATACACTTGTCTGTGTATTACGATTGTCCAAATTACCAAACAGTAAATTCGTGTGTTGACGTTATCGCTGTATCTTTTGTTTTTTTTTTTTTTTTTCGGTTCGTTTGTTCGTTGTTTTTTTTTCCTCCCCTTTGATTTTTCAAGCAAATGTGTGTACAACCTGTTAACCAGGACAAATTGTAGGTAAAGGCTTGGAAAGGTTCGTGGCTGGCAGGATCGATCGTCTCGGTGGTGGTGGAATTGTATACGATTATACGACCGGGGCATAACGTTAAAGCTGAGAACGGTGGAGTTGGTTGAGGATAAGAGAAGAAAAAGGGGGAAAAAAAAAGAGAAGAAAAAAAAAAAAAAAGCAGTAACGAAGGAATTATTGAGGAATTGATATATAAAGTGTGTGGTTATAAATATAATAATAATGGCATGGGGATATTGGAGCGCGACATCAGTGAACGATCGTGGTCGTTCGCCACGCCGTGAAAAAGATAAGCAAACAATTCATCAACAGCAGCAACAACAGCAATCAACATCATCACAATCACAATATCAAACACCAAGTGATATTATTGGTGGACAAACTTATTCAACGAGTGTTCAACAAGCTAGTGAACTTGTTGGTGTATTAACATCATCAGATGATATTATAAATCAACAACAGGGCGTCGGTTTTTATCCGTATTCAATTGCAGTCTCTGCTGCGGCAATTGCCGCAGGTCGACGCACGCCTGCCACAGTTGAAGGATCGACCGGATTATTAAGGGATTTACAGGTACGACCTGGTGGCTCCAATAGTAATTATCCACCATCACCAGGCAGTGATTCAGCTGAATATGAACAACCAACAATAGCATTACACTCTGCGTATATTCAACATGAAACAGATCTATCTCATCACACTGATGTTGTTTGTCACTCTGCGACAATGTCGTTGGATCGAAGATTAAAAAATTTACACATTGATAATAATGGAGATGGTCATAATAATGACAACGGCGGTAATGATGATGATGATGATGATGATAATGATGATAATGATGATGATGGGACTGATGTTGAAATTGAAGATGAAATAATTGTTCCCGAGATAATATATGAATCGAGTAATCGGACGGTAGGAATTGCGCCGGGCGTTGCCAGTTGTCTTGTGCACGGACCGTGCAATCAACCACTACCACCACCACCACCACCACTTCTAAATGATCCTGAAGCATCAATGTCATCACTGGCATGTGAACACTATCCATTAGGGCCACGACCATCCTATGCATCAGAAGTTTGGCTCAATGACATTACCTGGGGTAGGTGATATTCTGGGTTTTTGATGATTCACATTTCACATTTTACCTACACAGCGATACAATTTTTTTTTTTTTGCGCTTCTTTTTTTTTTTTGTTTCTCTCTTCTTTATTGTCTTCCACTTGTTTCAATAATACAATTAAGTCTTGTTGATATTTAAGCAAGCACAAAATGTGATGAGTGATCCTTGGTATATCAGTAAATGCAGCTTAACACGAGGCAATTAATCACACAGTACAGTTATCTGATTAAAGGCAGTTGATTAATCGTTTCAAGAATAAGGTTGTCCGATCTTTGGCGCGTTTGGTTTATGTAGTTGGATTATAATAGAGCACGCATTTATATATATATATATAGATTATTCTCATTTTAATTCGAATATGTAGAAAAAAAAAATCTAGGCCACAATTTGCAGATAAACTTGAATAAAGTATATCGTGTCTTAGAAGAAGAAGAAGAAGAAGAAAAAAAATATAGAAACAAAGAATAAAATAAGGTAGTACACATACTATTTATTTATTTTGTTGTTTTATTTTTATTGCTCTTTTTCTATCGTGACAACATTGAATTGGCCATATTTTTGTTTCGACCAAATAAAATCACGATGGATATGATCCACTTTTCACATTATTATTTCGTTGATCGTTGAAATTTTATGTGTACATATATATATATAATATTGAGAGTTTTTCACCCTCACTGTTTGTGCTATCATGTAAACTGTTTTTGAGGTCACAAACAAAATTACTTTGGGAAACATCACATAATTGTATTGCGTCATGTGAGCACCACTGCGACCTATATAAATTTTATCCAACGCAATAAAATGCATGTCTATATATAGTCATTTTAAGAAAACAATACACAAAAAAAAAAATGAAAAAAAAAAAAAACGTGGGGAATGTTGAATTATTATTTGACGTAGAGCGCGTGGCTTGAATACAAAATATGTATAATAAGTTAAATTATATGAACGTATATATTTGCACGCGATTAACCCAACACAACTTGGTGTGACACTATCGGATATTTCACTGTGTGTGAATCCTCTACTTTGCAAGTTATATGTGTGCAAGTGAAGAGAGAGAGAGAGAGAGAGGAAAAAAAAATCTAACTACCCTCTGGCTGCAGCAAAATGGGTGAGTGTGTTGTGTGTGTGTTTGTGGTGGGTGGATGTGAAGAAGAGAGACAATGAAAATAAACTTGGTTGACGCTCAGCAAACATTTTCATCTTATCAACGTTCCAACGAGTTAACATCTTCTCTCCACTGCTGTGAGCTCTACTTTATCATATAAATTATTATTGTATAAATGACAAACGAAATATAAAATATTTCTATTTAATAATTGTGATAAAATTATATTGTTATTTTATTTATCTGATTGATATGAGTTTTTGTTTCTTCTTTTTTTTATGTGTATATATATATATTTATTTTCGGTCAGTTGTTACTAACGGATAAAGATGATTATGTATAATATATAACATGCGTGAACAGTTAGATATGAGCATACACTTCATTATCGGACAACCATTAGTTACCTTTTAATCCGATCCTGCGAGCCGTAACGTCATTTGTAAATTATTAAGGTCCGTTGGGGCGTGTCGCATTGAGGGAGACAGAACTGTGTCCGCCCAATAATACATAGCGGTGGTTGGTGAGAAAGAACGAGCACACTGTAGAGAATGTCCCTGGTGCCCGATATTCGTCTTGCATGTGTGCTGCAGATCCGCTTCCGGTCTGTTACCTACCAACTCAACCACCGCACCCACCCACTCGCTCATCCAACATCTAGTGTGACTTGGGGCGGATGTAGGAGATGAAAAACAAAAAATTATATATATATATATATATATATCAAGAAATAATTCATCTCGGTAGATTTTATTTTTTTATTTTTATGTTTCATCTTATCGCATGAGAAATAAACAATTTTTTTTTTCTCAAATACACATCAATAATGAATTGATCAAAAAAAAAATTTTTTTTTTCCACTCTCCATCCAATGACGCGTAGATTTATATCAAACTTTAAAATCCCTAGAGAAGAAAGGGATTACTGAGTAACTGAGCATAATAGTGTGTGTGTGTGTGTGTTTATAAAAAGATTGATGTTGAGCATGCGCCAGTGAATTTTGAAAAAATTCATGAAAATTCGATGGAGGATTTAATCTATGGGTTTTTCATACATGACATGTATGTGTCTAGTTGTAATTAAATTGATGTGTAAAAGTTGTGCACAGTCATGGGATTTATTGTATAGGAGACAAATATTGGTATATTGAGTTACTACCACCCCATTTGGTCATTCCCTTTGGCTGGGTTAACGATAATGGTTTGCCACCTAAGCCTCAGAGCAATTAACGTTACCACCATCTCCACACCCACGCGGTTTGTGTTGCCGATATTACTCAGAAAGGGTTGATTCTCGTTACGTGATGATCCAGGTGTCACATATCTCACTTTCATTCTCTCATTCGTTCACTCATTCTTGGCCGTATTAAATTCTACCCAGGTGTCCTCGACGAGTTTATCACTGTCAATGATATACGAATAGAGGGGTGCCATTGAAAATGTGCCATGTAGGAGACCTGGGGAAGGGACAAAATATTGTGGAAAGTCATTCAATATGTACATATATATGTGTTAGGGAAAACGACCAAGGACCCAAGAAATATTTCGCATAATCAATGGTGAGATATCATGAAAAACTTTCGACATTTCACACTCTCTATTCTTCTTTTTCTTCTTCTTCATCATCATCTTTTTTTTTTTTTCTTCATTCTTGTATTGGAACGAATAAATTTTCTCAGTTTAAGAACAATATTTCCCTTAAAGTAAGATGAACTTGCCAATTGATTTATTCAAGCAATTCTTTATTACTTATTAGAGAAAATTTGAAATCTAAAGGGTTTTTTTTTTTAATTTTTATTTTGTTTTGTTTTGTTTTTTTTTTCAACTATAGATCCATTATATATTTATGTAAATATATCGATAAAAAACTGTAAGGAATTATCTTACCACTGTACTATTATAGCAGTTGAAACATTGGCTTTGACTATGCAAATTTTAGTATGATATTTAATGGGTTCGTGCAAATGCAACCTCAGCAATATTTTAAAACATGATAAAAAAAAATTTTTTTAAAAGTAAATTTTATTTTTATTTTCTTCACTAATTATTATTATTACTCTTATTCTTTTATTAATTCTCTATTATTATTATTTTTGTTTATTTTATTTTATTTTATTTTTTCCTTTTTTCTTTTTCAGAATAAATTAATTATTGCAAAAATCATATTCACCACTGATTGAATTTTCAATTTATATTTATCAATATATATATATTTTATCAATATATTTTTCATTGGTGATCAATATGATTAATGGAAATGACATCGATAAAGAAGATTAGAAATTTAACTGTAGAACAGGAAGATGTACAAACTAAAATACGGAAGCACAAGCGAAATGTTAACGCCCATTCTCGCACGACGGAATCAAGCTTGAATGCAGTCAGTATAAGCTTGGAGGATCCATTGTTCTCTATACATTGAGCATGCAGAAATGTATTATTGAAACATTTTGCCATCATATGTATATGATGAGTTGAATAACATGTACATATTCTCTATATTCTCTATTGAAATTGTGAATGCTTTGAGGTTGAAATTTACTGATTCATAAAGGAAATATCTTGAAATAAGATTGAAAATGAAATATAGTAAATGACAAAGATAAAAGTTTATCTAGCCAATAAAATTCTTGGTATACAGTGAAAAGTAAAATTATCGAGTGTTACACAATTATCATTAGCTGAGTGAACTTATGAATTACGATGTGTATTGTCACTTATTATACAGACCAACATTCACACATACACTTGATTTACCATTATCTTGTCAACAGCGACAATGAGCCAAAGTGAAGAACTTGAACCTGGTGCTTGCCAGTTTGCTTTAATTGCTATTGTGAAATTGAAAACACTTTGCTCCTCTACTGCTGTACTACGTATTGTGTGTGTGTGTGTGTGTGTGTGTATTTGTATGAGTCTGACTTCAATCTAGGGCTTTTTCTCTCTTTACCTCATGTACTTGAGTCCTTACCACTCGACGAATATTGGCTCTTTCGACAATTACTAAACAAACAACAACAACATACACATACACACATATATATATATTTACATTAAAATATAGAGAGGAATGATCGTCTACACTTTTTATATCTTCGTTTTATTTTCTTTTTTAATTTTTTTATTTAAAATTCCATTGCTGTACGTGGATTTTTTTTTTTCTTTCTTTTTTTTTTTAATTTACGAGTGAAATTAACGAACGACGAGAAAATGAAGGAAAAGATTTAAATGAAAAAAATATCTATGCCTTGATGCATAAGGTTGAAAAAAAAATATGTGTATGAACGCCGTATGTATGCATGAAAAAATTTCATAGCGAGACTTTTATTATTGTAGTTTTCATTCTCTTTCTCTCAGCTTTATCTCCCTTTACTCCCACCTTCATTTACTTTTCCTCTTTCATACTCCGTCTGCGTGCATAATTCAAGCATAATCGTAGACAATGTCGTTTCCGGAGTTTGCATTGCGATAAGCACCGATAATTATTAATCGTGTTGTGTTTATTGATCAGTTTATCCATTGCGTATTATTATTTATCAATAATTATCGTGTTGTTTAATATTGTACATAGATATATACATTGATAATATAAATTATATTTATATTTTATAATGTATAGAATTTTATATTTACACATTTTATTTTATCGTGATTTTGCACTGTTGTCATTGATAATTTTTCTTCTCTAGTATACACATGTCAATTTAAACAACACGTGAGTCACAAGTCTCAGGTTTTTATTTTTTATTTTTTATTTTTTCTCTTCAATTGACACGATTTCTCACTCACTTTCTCGTGTGTATTATTTAAACAAATTTTAATCAATGATTCTACGCCTTTGGACATGAGTTATTCACGATATTAGTTATCTCTGTGTTGTGAAAAAAAATTAAAAACAAAAAAATATATATGATAAAAAATTATTGCATGGTTGAGAGCACCATTTGTATATACTCAATCTCGAAGTAGTACTCTTCGTATTTTTATTTTTCCTATTATTATTATTATAATAATTATTATTTTGTTTTTCTTGTTTTTTTTTTACTGTCAAACGCAATAGAGCATAAATTGCAATCGATCATTCTTCAAAATAGTGAGAGGTGAAAGACAGAAAAGTATCGAGAAGAAAAAAATTAAAACACTTAATAGTTTTCTCTGATATACAAATATATTTTCTTCATTTATTTATTATATTATTATTTATTTATTATTATTATTATTTTTTTTTTTTGTATTTTTATATGAGTATATTTCTCTTACTTTGTATTAAGGGGCAAATTGTGTGTTCATGTCAAGTTTTATTATTGCGGTTTTGCATCTACAGATTAATTTGTAATATTGTCAAGGTGAACATGGTGGTGTGTGTGTGTGGTGAGTGGGTGGGTGGGTGGGTTGATACAAGTTGGTTTATGAGAACGATGAGCCTGAATACAAGTGATAGAATGTTCTGGATCCCATTGAGATACAGCTATCCAATGATATACCACAGACAGATGTTTGATAACTCCAATATGTACCAAAGTATCTCCAGTCAGGTATTACTTGTCGATATTATATTTGTGAGTGAATTTACAATTTTCCAAATTTTAATTGCCCACGAATGAATATTATTGGTATATCAATAAAATGAAAAAAAAAAAAAAAAAAATTGATATAAAAAACAAAAACAAAAAAAATCACTTCAATACAGATATCAATGAGAAAAAAATATGTAATAATTAAATTGACAACTTTTATCTACATCTACAGAGGAATAATAAGAAGAAGAAAAAGACCAAAAAGAGAAAAAAAAGAATTTTTTTTTTTAATAATAGTGGACACTAAAAGATTTCTTTTCGTGACACTGATATTGCGTTCTCTTCTTGGCTACAATAAAAACTTGTGTCTTTGACTCGAATAAGAGAGAAAGGGGTGAAAAAAAAAAGAAAGAAAAAAAAAAAAAAAAAGAAGAAAATAATGAGAGACGATGTAGAAAAAATGTGATTGGATCGTAAGAATACAGTGAAAGAGGCAGGGAGAGGCTAGAGAAAAGTTACAACGACGTGGAAAAAAAAAAAAAGAAGAAAAAAAAAGAAAAAAAGTGGCTTAGAGAGTCGTGCACAGAGTTTGCAATGAAACTTTTGGACATAACTTCTATATTATTATTATTATTATTATTATTATTATTATTATTATTATTATTATTATTATTATTATTATTATTATTATTCTATTTTCTCTCTTTCTATTCTTTCTCCCTGACGTTCTATGTAAATTATTTCCCCAACAAAAAAAAAAGGCCTTTTTTTTTCTACATTCTAATGTTCAACATCTAAAAATTCATCCGAGAATAATGTTCGAGATGTAGATGTCAAGTATTTAAACATTGTGTCATCGAACAATTGCCCAAAAATAAAAAAATATTCACTCACAATATATTTGTGCACTTTAATTCATTTTTTTTTTTTTTTTTTTTTTTCTTTGGCTCTTTTATTTTCTCGGGGTCAACATCATCCCACTGTTCACCTTTATTTAGACGGAGCTTCCCGTTGGTCGATTGCAAAATCGACCGAGTGTTTCCTTTTCATCTTCAGTTTGCCATCGTGGGTGGTTGGTTTGTGATACGGTCGATTGAATTCTCCCAGCAATTGTAACTGATTGTATTCTATTTTACTACCACCAGTTGCAATTGAACTTAGTGCGGATACTTGAGAGTAATGATGAGGTCATGGATGTGTGCACTTATATTATTTAAATATATATTTATAAAAAAAAAAAAAAATGATAGAATAAAAGAGAGAGAGAGTGTGTGAGTGAGTAATATAATATAGTATATGGTATGTTAAAACACAAAGTAAGACCAGACTAGCCAAATGGGATAATATAACTGTGCAAATGTTTCATTCAAACTTTTTAAATATTCGTTTGAACTATGTTACACTCTCATAATATATTAATACTGTGATAAACCAAGGGAATAGTGTAATATGTTGTTGACCCACATAGTTTTACACAGAGAAACTCTCACTTGCTTAAGCTTCTTAATTATTGATATTTACTCTTGGGTAAAATAAGAGAAGATCGAATACAGTGGGACAAACCGAGATAAAAACTGACGACAACGAGTTCACTTGTGCACATTGAAGATTATATTCTAGTTTACACATGTATATAATGCGTTATATATATATTTTTTTATATTTTTTTTTAGTGTATGTACTGTGAACTAGCAATCATACACATATAAATGTCACTACCTTTTGCTAATTATAATTATTAACATGTAAATATGATAATTTGTATTTATTTATTTGACCATTCGTATTGTTAATTTTTTTTTTGTATTATTATTATTATTATTATTATTATATTTTTTTCTGTTACAGTATTTCCCAATGTGCCGCCGGCTCCAGGAATGCCATGCCAGGGTGAAGACAGTGAGTTTTATATATTCAGTATTATTGATTTTTATTTTTATATTTCAATATTTAATTTTATATGATTTTTCGAAAAATTGATAGTATAAAATTTATGTGTATAATGTAGACGTATCAATAAATTATTTTACTGTAATATAATAATTTTATTAATAGTCATTAATAGGTCAGAGAATTGATTGCAGTGATATTTAAAATGTCGTAATAATTTTAAAAACCATTCGATTGAATTTGAATAATTAATTATTGGTAAATAGGCAGCAGATTTGGCATGATTTCAAATTCAATTGTATAACAGAATAAATATTGTGTAGTGATGATTATTGTGGGTTTTATATTTCATTATATTGCATTGTTGCTTTATCTTTCAATCTCGGTATTTCATATTCATCACACATTTATTGGAAATGAATAAAATTTTGAATGTATATAATTGAATAGGAAAATTTATCTATCTTGATTAGAAATTGTGATTGTGTACAATATCTATATAAACTAGATTTTCATAACTTTGTTTGACTTTCCTGTATTACTATACGACTATATTATTTATTATTTATATATTTAGGTTTACACATCACAAATAAATGTGTTGTATATTGTCTTTTCATTGCTGGTCAATTTATTTGGGTATATTTTACGTTTTGTGTGTAATTAAAAATTATGGAGCAACGTAGGCCCAAGACAATTTTTCTGGATCTCATCATATGTGGTAGTCTCTGATAAAATAAAGTAAATAAATGATGAGAGTAGAAATTGCCAAGGAAAAATAGGGACAATGGGAATATGTAAAATTTTTATGAATCGCTGAAATTAATTATAAAAATAGTGTTTGTGTGTCGTGTATTTTTTTTTGTTTTGTTTATCTCATTTTGTATTTTTTTGTTATTTAATTAGGGAGTATATACAGGCGAGGTGCAAGAAGATGGAGGAAATTGTACAGGGTCAATGGTCATATATTCCAAGCAAAACGTTTCAACCGGGTGAGTATCAACCACACACACATACACACACACACACACACACATCTCTGCAATTAAAACATTTTTATTTTAATTCTTTTACATAAAAATAAATTGGAATAAAAATAAAATAGCTTTACATTATTTATGATTATTTTGTTCTTATCTAGCGGGCATTTTGTGCCTTTTGTCAAGATCGAATTTGGGGATTGGGTAGACAAGGATTCAAATGTATTCAGTGTAAATTGCTTGTACACAAAAAATGTCACAAAGTCGTAAGAAAACCGTGTTTGAATTTACAACAACAACAACAGCAACAACAACAACAAGAACAACAACAGGCACAAAATACTGAACAGCAAACTGCTGAACGTAATGGTGATCAGCTAAAAATAGATTTACCATTCAGTAATCGAACAGTTCATTTGGACGATGAAACACCAGCGTCACCAGTGGTTGAAGAACCATCGCAAGCACGTAAGTTATTTCTAGTAAAATAAAAATTAAACAATTGTAAAGTATAATTATATTAAATAATTTATTTATTTATTTATTGCAATTTCAAGGTGCAACAATTGATGATGGTGAAGAATTGGCGTTGGATGCAATCCCCGGGGCGGAAGGAGCAAATGATATGCAACGGCAATATTCACTCAACGACTTCGAATTAATTAGGGTTGTTGGGCGTGGTTCATATGCTAAAGTACTGATGGTTGAATTGAAACGTACGAAGCGAATTTATGCAATGAAAGTGATAAAAAAAGCTTATGTAACTGATGATGAAGATATTGATTGGGTACAAACTGAAAAGCACGTATTTGAAACGGCATCAAATCATCCATTCCTCGTTGGTTTACATTCGTGCTTCCAAACTCCATCACGTTTATTTTTTGTTATTGAATTTGTACGCGGTGGTGATCTTATGTTTCACATGCAAAGACAACGTCGTCTTCCCGAGGAGCATGCACGTTTTTATGCTGCTGAAATCAGCCTTGCCATAAACTTTTTACACAAAAAAGGTATGAAAAAATAAATAAATAAATAAATAAAAAAGTTTATTTTTCCATTTTAATAACAAACTATTTATTATTATTATTATTATTTGTTTATTCATTTATTTTTCTAGGAATTATTTATCGTGATTTAAAATTGGACAATGTACTGTTGGATCACGAGGGACATGTAAAGTTGACTGATTATGGTATGTGCAAAGAGGGAGTTAGAGAGGGTGATACAACTGCAACGTTTTGCGGTACACCAAACTACATTGCACCTGAAATACTTCGTGGCGATGATTATGGCTTCTCAGTTGACTGGTGGGCATTGGGTGTATTGCTATATGAAATGTTAGCTGGTCGTAGTCCATTTGATATTGCTGGCGCCTCAGAAAATCCCGATCAGAATACTGAAGATTATTTGTTTCAAGTTATATTACAAAAAACCATTCGTATTCCTCGTTCATTGTCTGTAAAAGCGGCTTCCATTCTCAAGGGCTTCCTATGTAAGAATCCAGCCGAAAGGTTGGGCTGTGGACGTCATCCATCTGCATTTCAGGATATTGTTCTTCATCCATTTTTCAAAGCTATTGACTGGAAAATGGTGAGTACTATTGTTTTTGTATAATTTTGATACTTATCAAGTGTTAATTTTTGTTGGTAATTAAAATTGAAAAAAAAAAAAAAAAGAAAATTAATTAAATAAATTTTCTGCAAGTCTATGATACTGAAGAATATTTTATTAAGTTTTCATTATTATTATTATTATTATTATTATTATTTAAATTTTTCTCATATTAATTAATGTTGTAGCTGGAACAGAAGCAGGTCACGCCACCGTACAAACCACGCCTGGATTCCGATCGTGATTTGGCAAACTTCCCGCCTGAGTTCACAGATGAGCCTGTCCATTTGACGCCTGACGATCCGTAAGTCATTATCTAAAAATTAAAGAATTAACGTCAAATACATTTTATGCATATATAAGAAAAACAAAAAAGAAAATGAATTAATTTTTCTATGTGAGTGATGTGGTTAGTTACGATATTGTAAATTACATTTTATTTCTCTTTTATTTATTTATTTATTTATTTATTTTCAGTCGTATCATCGATGACATTGATCAGAGTGAATTTGAGGGTTTTGAATATGTAAATCCATTATTAATGTCATTGGAGGATTGCGTGTGACATGAGCCACTTCTTCCAATCGTGAATACGTATCGAAAAGACTTTTATCATGAAAGACATCAACAACAGCAACAACGATATATAAGTGAGTTGCAGGATAAATTTGCATCGCTACAATTTCATTATCCTAAGGAGAATTATCACAGCGTCAATAATGATCTTCATATTCAACAATCCAACAATTTTTTAATGGTGAAGTATTCGGAGGAGAATGAGAATGACAATAATTTCAATGAATATCGTTTGTCACCACCATTTCCATTTCGATACGACACTACTACTACCACTACTACTACGATGTCTGATTGTTCGTGTTCATTAAGTCTCGCCGATGTAACTACATACAATGATACGGGAAATAATAATACGACAGTAGATAATCCTGATGAAAATGATTATGATGATGTACAAGATGATAATCCACGGAAGAAGCTATTGAAACAAATGTTTTGCCTTCCGTTACACTAACTATTTTGGTTTAACGAGAAATTTATTTATTACTATTATTATTTTATTTTATTTTTTTTCCTTTTCTACAATTATTAAAAAATATTTATAAAAAAGCATTGTCACAATTTGCGGCCTATTTACTCAAATATTGCGAAGGCGTCTTGATTTATGATGAAAACAAAAAATTTAACGAAGCAGAATATAATTAAGATCTGGAAGCGAAAAAAAAAAAAAAAAAAAAAAAAAAAAAAAATCATTTAACAATGATTTCGTATTGATTTATCGAAAAGACGTACTTGTTTATTTGATATCATTGAAACAAACAGACGTATGCATATGGTAGCCTCTCTTCTCTTCACTCATTTCCCCCGTTCATTCACATACATTCCTTATGTATATATTTTAAAGCTTAAAAGGGGGGTCAATGGTATAAACGAACGTTAAATTTAAAGAGAATAATGAATATATATACACACCAAGGAGAATATATATATTTTTTTTTTTTTTTTTTTTTTTTTTTCACAACAGATAACTGAGTTGTACCTGACACAGCTTCATTGAATGTTTCTTTAATTTTAATTTTTTTTTTTTTTTTTCAAAGAATTTTTTCTCATTGCATCACATATAATTCATTAAAATCGTCGCTTGAAATATCAACATCATTTAAATTGATAGCGATACAGCTCCATGCATATTGAATGCACCAGTTATAAATGTCAAATTTGAAAGAAAAAAAAAAAAAAAAAAAATTTATTTAACAATTAAACAAAACGTGAATATAAAAATTGCACATAACCAGTGACGCGTTGAGAGCGCGCATTTATTGAATTGAGACGTAGAATAATTCGTTCTTTTTGTAACAACAGCAAAAAAAATTATTCATATTTACATGTATATTTTTTTTTTTTTTTTTTTTGATATAACACAATGAACAATGCACACATTTGAATAATTATATATAATTTTTATATTTATACTAACAGTATTTAGACCCTATCGTATATAATTTTTTCTTTTGATCGTTTCTCTTAAGTTTTTTTTTTTTTTTTTTTTTTCATCATCATCAATTATTTTACAAGTTTAGAATTAGAAAAAACGAGATAAGGTAAATTAATAAAGAAAATAATGAAAAATTAATGTTAAATCTTCCCGAGTGAAAGAAGAAAATGAAATTATACACAATTAATATGAGGAATAATTTGATTTATACAATTACAATTGAAAATTATTAAAATTTATTCATAGTGATTATTATTATTATGTCAATAGATAAATTTTTGTCTCATAAATCGAACAATCATTCCAAAATATCTTTTGCTCAGCAATAACAAAAGATACGTATTCTATATATATGTATATGTTTGGTATAGCAAGTACTAGATTTTGGGTACTCAGGCGTATTTATAGAAATGACAGATTATAAATACATATGTATATGTATACATAAACGATAATATGGTTAAAAATTCATTGGGTCTGCGTCGATTATATTTAATTAGAATTATAATGTAAGTGGACGAAAGAAAATTACTACGTATGCAATAAGGCAGCCATTTTGCGTAAAAAAAAAAAAAATAAATAAATAAATAAATAGATAAATAAATATGCATACGAAATCTTTAATTATAGATAAATGAGAAAAATAATAAAACAAAACCAAGCCATTTATTGATTATTGTATTAAATAAATAACTGACATATTGCGTATACGTGTCATCGACTAGTGAGTTGATTGGATTCTACCAAAGTTAATAGCCGTGCAGCTTAACAAGTTGAATATTGTTCTGATTCTAAAGTATTACTGTTATTATATTTAATTTTTTGTTCATTTAAACAAAATTTAATATTGAAGAACAAATTATATTATCAAGCTGATACAACTAACTATTCGTAGAATAACAAAGAGGTCATTGCATTAGTTGTATGAGCGTTACGGTATTGAAACAATTTAGAAATAAATTATCACATTCGTTTGATATTGATATGTGAAATATTGAAATAAATAAAAATAATAATAATAATAAATAAGAAAATACCATGAAATAATAATTTTAAAAATCACAATAGTAATGAATATACGATAAAGATGAACGCTTATTCATGATGTAGGATATGTCGCGCGATTTAATAATATGAATATAGAATGCTAATATATTCATAATGGCCTCGGCATTAACGATTTACGATTATGTAGTTGAAATTGTAATAAAACGTTATACTATATAATATGAGTAATCGTTAATAGTATTTTTATAAAATATAATTTATGTTTATTAATCTGCATTATTGATTATTATATTAGGCAACTCTATAAAGTAAAAATAGAATATTTCTTATGCATCTGTGCATTATATAATGATATATTGACGGCAAACAAAAGAAAAATATATATGTAATAATAATGGATCATTAAATATATTTTCATTTCATTTCTATCAAATGGTTTGCTTTTGGATATTGTGAGGAGAGAATTGCGCCTATCAAGTGAAGGATGAAAAAAAAAAAAAAAATCATAATAAATAATTAATAATCATCCCAAAGTGTAAATAAACAATTTTATTAATTCGTGACTTTCGTAAAATTATAAAAAAATTAATTCTTTCGGTGTAGTTGTATTTGACTCCTGTGTTTGAGTTTGCAAATAATATGATCAAAAAAAAAAAAAAAAAACCACACTTGTTTTAATATCAACATTTATTTTAAACATAAAATAAAAAAATTCATTAAAGATGTCATGATATATTGCAGAATAAATTACTAAAGAAAAATATACAAAAAATTAATAATAGGCTCAAACAATTTTTCCTAAACTATAATTATATTATTTGTACATAGAATAATGATAATAAAAGAGAAAAAAAAAAACAAAAAACAAAAAACAAAATGAGAACACAAGCCGAGGCCGAAATTATTTAAGCCAGCAAGATTCTAAAAAAAATGAATAATGATAAATAAATAAATAAATAAATAAAGTTGCTAATTAATTAATAGTGAGCTCGCAATGGCCTGATACTTCAGAAAAAAATAGATAAATAAATAAATAAAATACATAAATTTAAATATCGATTTACCGCCCTAAGCATTTCATGTATTTAAAAAGACTATTGAATTGACAAAACTTATATTATATTGAGGATATACAAATGGGATGTGATCCACTTGTAATCGAATTGACGAAATTGTTTTTAAGATCAAGAATATATTGATTAATAGATAAATCTATATATATAGATCATATAGTTTGAATGCACAAAAAGATGGGAGAGAATAGGAAAAAAAAAAAAAAAATTAATAATTGAGAACTTTTGTACTTTTTCTGTCTTCATTTTTAAAAATTTCAAATTTTCTTTTCATCAATCTCAATCTTAAATTATTATTCATAATTTCTTTAAATGCATTTCAAAGATTTATCAATGACAATGAATTAAATATGCTCTCTTAAACTTTTTCTTTTTTCTGTTTTGTGTTTATTTTTTGAATTCATCTTGCACTCAAGTTCATAATTAAACGAAAAGAGAAAAAAAAAAAAAAAATATTAGATGATGGATAATCATTAATATGAAGTTAAAATAAAGAAAAACAAGTAAAAAAAAAAAAATTATTATGAATAGCAAAAATGTTACTGTAAACTTTTATTTTAATTTATATATTTGTGTTGTTAAGTTAATTATTACTCAATACTTTCATGATTTATATAATTATTCTTAATTATTCCAGATCTTTAAAGATTATATAATTGTTGATCATATATAAATCTTTTAGTAAATAATGAAAATATTAATAATAATCATAATCATAATCATAATCAAGAAAAAAAGGGGTAAAAAAAAAATATCTACTTTTTCGGAGGATTAAATAATTTAACATAAAATTACAATAAATATAAGAAGTGAAAAAAATATATATATATATCAAACTCCTATTTATACATTTCAACTGATCACAAAATTGCACTTGATTAATTGTAATTCCAATCAAAATTGTATGTCACCATTAATTTATCTCAACTCTACTCTTATTATTAAAGTAACTGCTGATATCTGCACAATGAAAAGTATTTTTTATTATTATTTATATTTTACTAGCAGAAATTTTATATATTTCAATGGATTTAAATTGGCAGTGGCGCTGTTATATATCACTGCATAGATGGAGTTTTTACACGCTTGCGTAAATGACAATGAGCAGTGGATCAATCAGTGGTGGAGATTTCGATAAATCCATTGACAATGTTTATGTATAAATGTAAACAGTAAAATCCACGGAATTAAATTTAATTCAAAATTATTTCTTTATATTTTTAAATTACACAACTTATATGAAAGATATTTAAAGTATTGCTATTTATTTTAATATGGGTCCACCAAAACGTGTAAAAAAAGATGGTACATAACCTATATGAAATACATAATATCATGTTTATCGTTACAATGATAATTATAATTTATTTGAGATAGAAAAAAATATTTATTATTATTATTTTATTTCTTTCTTGAATTAAATTAGATCGTGGTAAGTGGAAAAAACGAAAGGAAGAAGAGGATTACAATGAGGAGGATTTTGGCGAGGGATTTGAAGCTGAGGGTATACCAGATGCTGCAAAAAATGACGCTGAAAAATTGGATGAAAATGCTTTAGAAGATGAATTTGGTGCTAAAGATTATCGTGGGCAAATGATTTTAAAACCAGATAATTCATCGAGGCCACTCTGGGTTGTAAGTTGATTTTTTCTTTCATTAGAAATAATTGATCAATGTAAAAATAATGAAGAATTTTAATTAATTATTTTTATTATTTACCAGGCACCAAATGGTCATATTTTTTTGGAATCATTTTCACCAGTGTATAAACACGCACATGATTTTTTAATTGCAATATCTGAACCTGTTTGTAGACCCGAACACATTCATGAGGTAAATTTGTAATAATTCACTATTAAATAGAAAGAGAGAGGAAAAGAAAAATAATAATAAGTAAGAATTTTTATAAATATTTTTCGAATGTTTTTCTCTATAGTATAAACTAACAGCTTATTCATTGTATGCGGCTGTCAGTGTTGGTTTACAAACGCATGATATCATAGAATACTTGAAACGATTAAGTAAAACTAGTATTCCAGAAGGAATTATTGAATTTATTCAATTATGTACATTGTCATATGGAAAAGTAAGCACAATATTTATTAAACCTTCACCTTCTCTACAGTGAATGTGAAATAATGTATTTCTAATTATTTTTTTATTCAGGTCAAACTTGTTTTAAAGCACAATAAATATTTCGTTGAATCGCCATATCCAGAAGTATTGCAAAAATTATTGAAAGATCCAGTAATTCAAGAGTGTAGATTACGAAAAAATGTAGATGATACTGTAGTAGAAAAAGATGGATTTATCACTAGCATTCAGAGTAAACAAAAAGCAATGCAATTTGGGGCAAAACCATTGCCAAGTGTTCAAACTGTACCTGGTACTAGTATAACTGGAACAACTGAAGGACAAGATCAAATACCAAGTGAAACAGCAGTTGTACCAGAAGATATAACAATGTTTTATGATAAAATTGATAAAGAAGATGAGGATGAAGAGGATGAACAGCAATTAAAAATTGTTAGCTTTGAAGTGAATCAAGAAAAAATTGAAGTAATACAAAAACGATGTATTGAACTTGAGTATCCACTATTAGCCGAATATGATTTTAGAAATGATTCAATCAATCCAGATATAAATATTGATTTAAAACCATCAGCAGTATTACGACCGTACCAGGAAAAAAGTTTACGTAAAATGTTTGGAAATGGTCGGGCACGTTCAGGTGTAATTGTATTACCCTGTGGTGCTGGTAAAAGTTTAGTTGGTGTTACTGCGTGTTGTACAGTACGTAAACGTGCATTAGTCCTTTGTAATTCTGGTGTGTCAGTTGAACAATGGAAACAACAGTTTAAAATGTGGTCAACTGCTGATGATTCAATGATATGTCGTTTCACAAGTGAAGCCAAAGATAAACCAATGGGTTGTGGAATTTTAGTTACGACATATTCAATGATAACACATACACAGAAACGCTCTTGGGAGGCGGAACAAACGATGAAATGGTTGCAAGAACAGGAATGGGGTATCATGGTGTTAGATGAGGTACACACAATACCTGCAAAAATGTTCAGAAGAGTATTAACAATTGTTCAGTCACATTGCAAGCTTGGATTGACCGCGACATTGTTACGTGAAGATGATAAAATAGCAGATTTAAATTTTTTAATTGGTCCAAAATTATATGAGGCAAATTGGCTTGAATTACAAAAACGTGGATTTATCGCACGAGTTCAATGTGCTGAGGTGTGGTGTCCCATGACACCAGAATTTTATCGTGAATATTTATGCTGCAAAATGAGCCGTAAATTATTATTATACGTGATGAATCCAAATAAATTTCGAGCGTGCCAATATTTAATACGATATCACGAACGTCGTGGTGATAAAACAATTGTTTTTTCGGATAATGTATTTGCATTGAAACATTACGCAATTAAAATGAATAAACCATATATTTATGGACCAACAAGTCAAAGTGAAAGAATACAAATATTGCAAAATTTTAAATTTAATATGAAAGTTAATACGATATTTGTGAGTAAAGTTGCTGATACATCATTTGATTTGCCAGAAGCCAATGTTTTAATTCAAATATCGTCACACGGTGGATCGCGACGACAAGAAGCACAACGTTTAGGTCGTATTTTACGTGCAAAAAAAGGCGCAATTGCTGAAGAATACAATGCATTCTTTTATACACTTGTGTCTCAAGATACAGTTGAAATGAATTACTCGAGAAAACGTCAAAGATTTCTCGTTAATCAAGGCTACGCGTATAAAGTTATTACAAAATTGGCTGGCATGGATGAGGAACCGGATATGATGTACAAAACTCGTGAAGAACAGGGTCAATTATTGCAACAAGTTTTATTAGCAAGTGATACCGATGCCGATGAGGAAAAAATACCTGGCGAGGGACCTAGATCCGTAAGTTATTACCATGAATAATATAATTTTTATTTTTTTCATTACTATTATTATTTTTTTTTTGTTGCAGCTTATGCGCAAATCGGGAAATTTAGCATCGATGTCTGGTGCAGATGATGCTGTATATTATGAATATAAAAAATCCGCATCTTCATCAACAGCAAATAAACATCCGTTGTTTAAAAAATTCCGATCTTGAGGATTATAATTTGGAATTAAGACTTTGTAATGCTTCAAGTGTTGAATTTAATAATATCATAACTGAGTATTTAAAAATTATTATTTATAATTCATATTTATATTTTTACTCTTCCATTATTGAATATAATGGATATAAAAATATAGATCAGTAGATAAACAAAGGAAAAAAAAACAAATAATAATAATAAATAAATAAATTCTTTTATATAAAAAAATCCCAATTTCGTATGTTTGTCTCTTATCTACATATTTTTTTTCTTCTTTTATGTATTTATGAAAATAATTTTTACATGTTTTCACAAATGTATTAATACACGTAAATTAACTGTACAAAAAAAAAAAAATCAAGTACATTGTATTATTGCAAGATTATCGTTAACTGCAAATAATTCCAATGACCATTGTCAAACAAAAAGGTTTTACATACATTAAGAAAAAAAAAAAAAAAAAAAAAAAAAAAACTTATATTTTTATTATTATATATTTACTGAATAAATTTAATCAGTATGTATATTTTGTACCAAGTGTAAAATCATAAAATTATTACTGTCATATACCAGAAGATGGCACTCACCTACGTTTTATACACTACAACGAAGTTATGCGAGAGTCGATCTATGTGAAGAGAGCGTGATATCGTCTGTAGAGAAAAGCTGCGCCACTGTCTACCGATTGTTTCAACAACCAGCCGGCTGTCACATGTTGCAGTTGTCCCGTTGACGCCGTCCGGTGTCTTCGTGAAACTCGGAATATTTTGGAGTGGTCACCAAGTAAAATAATAATAAAAAAAAAATATATATATATATATATATAATAATAATAATAACAATAATGAAATAACGAAAACGAAAGGAAAAGTAATTGGCCACATCGATATATAAGAGACAGTTTCGTTTTCAATTATATATTCTAGTAGTGTGCATTGGAGTCCGCGAAGTGAATGCACAAGCCAATTATTATTAACACTTTGGATTATATACATATATATATATATATACATGTAAACTTTGTAATGGAATATATTGCGTGTAAAACAAAGTGAAGAAGATGAATTTAGTGTTGGTTATACGATGTATGAGTGGAGCAAATGCCGTGGATATTTGTTGGAGAGTGAACAAGACAAAAGGAAGAAAAAGATAAAGAGAAGAGTGAATCATGAGTACAATGAATTTTCGGCATTAACCATTTATATATATATATATATACTCATACATATAGTATAAATATACATGCATATTTGTGAGTTGTTTCAAAAATAAATAAGTGAACATATAAGGCGGAACGACAAAAGAAAAAAAAAAATTAATAATCACAATAAAAGTAAATAAAAGGAAAATTAGAAATGAAAATTTTTGAAATAAATTATTGATCACGTGTGATAATATAATTATAATAAAACAAAAAAAAAATATATAAAATTTTGTTTATATTGTTTATGAATAAAAATTGATATAAAGTGACATCGGAAATGCGAATGCAGCTGCTGCGACGCGAGTCGTTACCACCACCATCGCCAACCACCAACACTGATCGATTCGTTGGAGGTAGCCATTTCTTCTGTGGTGGTGGTGTAGTTGTGTGAACACGAGGAAACGTCGACGCTTTATGAAAAGGCGGGTACGTGAATAAAGAAAATTAAAAATTAAAAATTAAAAAAAAAAAAACAACAACAACAAAAACAAAAATAATAATAAGAAAATAAATAAAAAGTAATGAGAGAAAAGGCGTAGCCAATGTGAGTTTGTTCTCTTAAATCAACATCATCTTGTATATATTTTTCCTTTTTTGGATGAGACTACGTAATTTTATTACAAAAAATTCAACATTTTGTGTGTATATACATATGTGTGTGTATACATATGTGACTGTGTTTAATCGACAATTATACTCATTATTATCATATATATATATATATATATATATATACATAACTTGAAAAAGTGTGAATGTACCGATATAGATATAAATTGTTTGATAGCGTCGAGGACGACGCTCGTCGACCGGTGTTAAAAAAAATTACGACGACGCTGGACCGACGTTTTACTTCGGTCATTGCGCCGCGTTATTTGCACTCAGTAGAAATGCCAAGACCACAGAATCCTACCGGCAGGTTGAAAAAATATCCAACAAGGAGATTAAATAATCAACATGACGAGTGATTTAGTATTTGGATTAATATAGAATATAGAAAAATATATGGAAACGGTGATGATAGTGAGAGAAAAGTAAAAAAAAAAACAAAACAAAAAAAAAACAAAAAAAAAAGGTAGATGACGTGAAGAAAATAAATAATTGCCAATTTGACATACAGACACAATACCAAATACTAAAAATAAAGAGGAAAAAAAAAAAATAATAATAATAATAAATAATAATAACGGCAAAAGTGAAGACAAGAAAGGTGTTTTGGGATTAACTTTTGACAGCTAAACATGAGCTCTATGATATACACCCTATATGGGTTTGCAATATTTTTCATGATATTCTGGATTGGCATGTGGATGGTACATATTTTGGCATTAATAACTGGTCGATGGAAACTTCATCGTAAACCTGCACAAATGCCGAGTTATGAAGTACCATTTCCTGGTGTATCAATAATAAAACCATTAATGGGTATTGATCCAAATTTATTCAATAATTTAGAGACATTTTTTAAAATTGACTATCCAGTTTATGAATTATTATTTTGCGTTGAGGATGAATCAGATCCGGTTTTGATGCTGGTACGAAAATTAATGGAAAAACATCCGCACATGGATGCAAAATTATTTATTGGTGGTTTGCGTGTTGGTGTCAATCCAAAAATAAATAATATGCAACCGGCATATGAAGCATCAAAATATGAATTTATACTTATCAGTGACAGTGGAATAAGTATGAAAGAGGATACATTGTTGGATATGGTGCGTTATATGACAGACAATGTGGCATTGGTACACCAATTGCCATTTACATGTGACCGTGATGGTTTTGCTGCGGCCTATGAAAAAATATATTTTGGAACAATACAATCGCGCATGTATTTAGCTGCGGATTTATTGCGAATCAATTGTCATACGGGTATGTCAGCATTATTGAGAAAAGCACCATTGGACGAGGTGGGCGGTTTAAAAACTTTTGGTATTTATTTAGCAGAAGATTTTTTTTATGCCAAATCATTGACAGATCGTGGGTGGCGTATAACAGTGTGTTCTCAACCGGCATTGCAAAACAGTGGACACTGTGACATACACTCGTTTCAAGCGCGTTTACGGCGGTGGGCAAAATTACGTGTGGCAATGCTTCCAACGACAATTATATTGGAGCCATTGAGCGAGTGTTTAGTGTTGGGTGCGTGTGCATCGTGGGCTGCTGAAATTTTATTTGAATGGGATTCACTTGTGTTTTATTTAGTTCACATACTATTGTGGTTTATGTTGGATTGGACGATGCTCTGTGTCGTACAAAATAGCCCATTGCCATTAAATAAACTTGAATTTGTGTGTGGTTGGTTAGTAAGCGAAATTACAAGGCCATATTTATTTCTTCAAGCAGTATTAGATCCACTCATACAGTGGCGTTCACGAGTTTATAAATTAAAATGGGGTGGTATTGCTAATGAAGTTAAGGCTAAAGTCAAGTATTAGGAAATTTAAAAAAAAAATTTTATCAATTAATTATTGTAATAAATCGACAGACATTTACTTAATTTATCATTTTTAATATTCAGTGAAATAATTTCATATATCATATAGATATACGTAAAAAAAAAATCAGCTTTTATGTCAATAGCGTATATACATTATTATGACTGATTTTAAATTATACTTTGATTTAGGATACGAATATTAATGTCTTCAGATCGTCCTGCGAAATTTATTTATCAATTGACTTGTCTATATGTAAAATTATGAATAATATTTAGAAAATTATCAGTCAATTGTTATTTTTATCATTGAAAAATGTTTTTTTTTTTTCTCAGTCTATTATCTTAGTAGACGTTGATAATCATTAATTATTAAGTAATTAATATAGTAGGAAACGAGTGGAAGAAATTCTCACCTAAGGACGCGCCTTTGTTTAAAAAATTAAGATATTACAAAATAGATAGTTAGATAGAACGAAATAAAAATAAAGAACAAAGAGATACTTATACAAAAAAAAAAAAATTACTGCTAAAAATTATATTAGAAATGGTGAGCATATGTGAATTTGTAGACAAGTAAAAGTTCATTGGGCGATAGCAGTAGTCATGGAAGAAAAAAAAAAAAAAAAAAAAATCATAATCATAATCATGAAAGAAACAAATTCAAAAGAGAATCTGTTTTATATTTCTTCTATTTACTTTCCTCTTTCACCCGATCTCGCTTATTCTCTCACAATTTTTCTAAATTATATAATCAATTGTGGTATTTTTTTTTTTTTTTTTTTTTTTTTGTTCCCTCCCTCACAAATTTTCGATATCATTAAATTCATTTTATTTTCACACTCGTATATAAAAGTATAAGACACAAGAGTTTACGACAAGTAGAGGCAATAGAACTTTTTTGGCGTGGGTTAAATTGGGTTGTATGTGGATAGATGAAGTGAGAGTGTATGGGATAGGGAGGAAAAGAGGGAGGGAAAAAAAAAATATATAGAACGAGTTGACGTCCTTGTTCTCATACAACGTCGACGAGAGTGAAAATAGTCTCGTGTGTGCGATAAAGAGCGTCCACGTAGTAAATGGGGGGGTAAAACAGGCGAACAGGGTCATGCAATAGAATCGTCTTTGTGACTTGCAGTGCCAGTTGGAAGTTGAGAAAATCACTTGGCCCAATAAATTCGCTCATAATTTTTCGTTCTATTATTATTATTATTATTAATATTATTATTTTCTGTTTTCTGCCAATTCAAGACTGAGGTGTACAAATGTTTTACTTCAAATAGGAATATGTTTTATTTTTTCTTTTCTTCTCTTTTATTTTCTTCTTTTATTCTTCAATATTTATTTATATAATTGTTGGATTGTCTATATCAGAACGGCAGCGGATCAAATATAAGTGTAATAAATAAGTAGGAACGATAGATGGGAATTGATGTAAAAAAAAGAAATTCAAGTAATAATAATAATAATAAATAAATAATAAATTAAGTTTCGTGTAATGTTGTATAAAAAGGATATTATTATTATTGTCATTTTTTTTTTTTTGTTTGGTAGAAATATACACGATTTTTATTTTATTTACATCGAGGCTCAAGTCAAATCTGGGGAGATAATTCTTGAGGGAGTGTAGAAGGCGACGCCCTTTTTTTTTTTTTTTTTTTTTTTATCTCACGGTTGAATTATCGTCATATATTTTTTTTTTTTCCTTTTTTAGCAATGATTTGTGATTTTTTTTTTTTTTTTTTTTTTTTTTTTATTATTACATCTATAATTTTTGCAATACGTGACTGCAATATTTTTTTTTTTTCACTCTTATTGGTTCATTATTATAATCATTATTATTATTCCAATGATTCCATTTTTTTTTGTACTATAATGTTGGAATTGTTGGATTTATTATTATTATTATTATTATTATTATTATTTTAGGTTATTTGTAATTGTGTAAATTTAATCACGTGTGGACGCTCAATTTGAGGAAATGTTTGTGTAATACATTATTTTACTGTATTTATATCCTCGAAGAATTACAAAAATTCTTTCATTAATTTAAAATTGAAATTAAATAAGGACAAAAATGAAATTAATTTTTATTATATATTTATAAATGGATATTTTTTTTTTTTGTTTTTGTTTTTTTTTTCCAATTAGCAATGCGCTGTGGACAAATAGTTTCCAATTTTTTATAGAAACCTGTGTAACATCCATCATGTTGTATTACAAACACATTTTTTGTACGCTTATATACAAATATTAAATATTAAATATCAATACACTGTTGACATTCATGTCGCTCTAATTTGTTTCAATTTATTTATTTATTTTTTTTTTTTTTTTTGGTGATTTTATAAATTATTATTCTTGATCTTTCACGTATAAAATGAAACGAACAATATTTTATGTTTGCGACCAATGATTTATGTGGTAATTTACAATATTTATACATGAAATTTCCTACGTTTTTTTTTTTTTTTTTTTTTTTTCTATTTATTTAATTTTAAAATTATTATTGTAATGTAAAATGTAAAGAAAGTGAAATTATGTGGTATAAAAACAGAAAAAAATGGAATTTTTCGAATTTTAATTCTGAAACATTTTATGTTACAACGAATAATTCAAAATTTCATGTACATATGTACACGTTTAATTACAGTGAAGGAAAAAAAACAAAACAAATAAAAAAAATATTATATATATATATATAGTGAGAAAATTATTATATTTCCACATACATTTCATTAAATTTTAAGAATCATTCAAGTATATAAAATAAATCAATTAAATTAATATCAATAAAAAATATTAAGTGAATGAACTCCGAAAAATAATAAAATAAAAACAAATAAAAAATGTGTAAATATATCAGCTCTATTATCATTCATCAAATCACAAATTCATCAATCTTGTACAAAAAAAAAATAAAAAATAATAAATAAATAAATAAAAGATGAAAATGAAAGAGAAAAATAAATAATAAAAAAAAAAAAAAAAAAATTATTATTGAATGTTTATTATTAATTGAATAAAGATACAATATAAATTCCAATACACTTTGGAGTATTTATTATTGTCGTATGAAAGTTTACATAGATGTCAATGCGTACAATTGTACGTATTTAATTTATTTAAGTGATATAAGCTACTTCTATTGGTGTACATAAAGATGTTTCGAGTCGTTGAAAAGAAAAGATCTCCATGTATAAATATACATATATATATATATATACATAAATAATGATATCTCGTTATCTGTGAGGTGTGTGTTATTGATAGAGATTTACATTGAATATCAAAATTCTATTATGTTCTACCGTCATGGCAATTTCTGTTGAATAAATTTTCATTCTATTTTATTATCATTGTATATAAACACACACACACACACGCATATAAATTAATTCCAATTTATTTTACATTTCAATTATATATTTAGACAATTAATTCTTGATGTAGTCAATACATTGTATATATGAAATTTTTTTCCTGTAATTGTTTTTATTTTCTCATTCCCTCACTCATTCTCGCTCGGCCTTTTCTTACAATTTTTTTTGTTTCAATTTACTACTCATATTAAATGTCAATATTTCACCTTAACTTTACATTCACATGGGAATCTCCATTGATATAATTATTTATAATGTCAAAGTAAAATTATATTTTAAATACATTAATTTTCTAGCTGTATATATTTAATTTTATTACACATTTTATTATTATTATTATTATTTTTTTTTTTTTTTTTCAGTTATACTTAAATTAGTATATATACATATAATATAATAAATTTTGTGTAGTGGTATTTGAAGTGAAAATAAGTTGATAGAATATAAAGTTTTATAGCTCAGTAGGACAGAATACAGGGGATTATGGGCAAAATGCCCATGCACTTGGCATTCTCATTATTTCGTTTCTCATCCAATTCAACCCAAACACACATAC